>JAWNKY010002349.1:0-59550 GCA_035041765.1 Drosophila algonquin | reverse complement strand
ACACTTGTTGTGACTAGCGCCCTAATTTATAAGTATAAAATGCTTGTCGTGTTATGGTGAAATAATAATGAAATAAATAAATAAATAATATGAGTAACTGAGTGAGATTATCCAGTCCGATCAAAAGGTCAAAAGGCGCGGAGATGTGGTTTCCTCTGAGATAACGAGGAAAAGGGAATTGTTGAAGGAGAGCAATTGGATGGGCCAATATCGTATAGTATACATATTTCATAATCTAAGAGTGCCTAGCATAATAAGAAGTTCTTCAATATGCATATAGATTGGACTATTGTAATGAAATGCTGTGGTATGAAATGGGTCTTTTCAGTTTTGGTGTCATATTTGTGGATCAAGTTGGAAATTTGAAATCATCTGACCATTGCTCGTTTTTTGATGGGAATGCAAAGAATGAATAAACTTGCACCTTGAATACCCTAATAGTATGTGAAGTCAATTATGATGTACTATGTATATTTACATGTCTATATTCGTTAACAGATTTCTTTGTGCTATATTAAAGTATATTTGCATATACAGCATATACAAAAAAACAGTTTCGCGGATATTGTGAGTCAATTTTCGATAAAAGCGCTAAAAAAGAAAAAGATTACTGTCAGATTTCCAGCGCGACATAAGTTAACAAATTACTTAATTAATAGCCAGTAGTGCAGAGCAACGTAAATATACCTTTAACTGCCTGCTGTAAATAAAAAAGATTTACCGCATATTGTTACGCACGGCAGTGGCCATCCAGCCTTCTTTGTTTCGTTTCTACAAATAAAGCATCCAGTTGTTCTCTGGCGGTCTATCTATTTTTCTATCGGCCTGCTTCTATAGCTTTCCTTCGTTGTATTGCTTGCATAAAGTCGCAGCCGATTCGCTGCACCTGCGAATTATTAGGCTTGATCTGATTGGCTTCATAACGCATTCGTTGTATTGCTCTTGCCACTTCACACTATCACTCTTACTTGTTTGTCATACACATAACCAGAAAAGCAAAAATCATCCCTTTTTTGCGAGATACGGGTTACAAAGTGTGCTTAACTTTCATTTCATTTCTTAACCAACTATTGCCGACTTTAAGGCATTTGAGGACACTATTAATGAAGAAAAAGAAAATTAAAGAAGGCTACTCTATTAATGTATTAGAAAAACGAGGGGGAACTTTGTGAGCCGCGGCCTTTGCCGGTACTCAGTCAGTATATATGTACATACATTCATACATATATGAGCTTACGAATGACGCTTTTTATTATATGTTCGCAAAAGAGACAAATTAAATTTTGGGCAAAAAGAATATTTCTAAAAAATTTGTGTTTGCATATGCTTTTTACATCTGCTACTACATTTCTACAGGTACATGTATAACTACATATTCGAGACGTGAAAGAGTTTGCGAGAGAGAGAGGGAATGAGTAAGCGTTTGGCAGGCGTTGCATAGCGACTGAAATTTAATTTGCTCCTTCTGGCTATAAATAGTGGTTCGACCTGATCAAGATTCGGCAATCTCGTAGATACGGCTATTTTCCATGATTATGCGTTTTTGGTTTTCTTTTATCTTAAAAATTGTAGATTCCACAGATTTTCGTTCTTTGTGGGGGCGGAAGAAAGCGGGGCGAAATTTTGAAATACACTTGGAGTAGTGTGATAACACAGGAGACTGGATACAACATTTGGTTGCTCTAGCTTTTACAGTCTCTGAGATATAAGCGCGAATGAAGACGGATGGACGGACAGACGGACGGACTAACGGACGGACAGACAGACTAACGGATGGACAGACAGTCATGGCTATATCGAATATATAAACTTTATGGGGTCGGAAACACTTATTTCTGGGCGTTACACACATCTGTTATCACCACAAATCTAATATACCCCTATACTCTTCGAGTACCGGGTATAAAAACTGGGCCACCAATTTTTCGTTTGTGTTTTCCTGGCCTCAGTATCCACCATGTGTAGGAGCATACCCTTCACAACATACAAGCCTTATTCGTAAGGGAATCGTGATCACTGTCAGGCATCACTATCAGGCATCACAGAACCCCGCCAACTAATAACGGAAGACGCAAAAAGAGAGAGGATATCAGCAGAGATAAAGCAGCGACCGCAACAAATAACGGGAAACAAAAGCGAGAATCAGCAGCCGAGGGTGGCAGATAGACCGGAGTACAAGAATGAGCGAGAGAGAAGACCGCAAAAAGCGAGCGCCGTCCACCCACGTAACGGCAAGCCGAGCGACAAGCGACAAACGCCGGCAGAGGCTACGGGCAGAGGCTCGAGCTTCAAGGCCTGGAGTGGCCGGCCGAAAAACTAGATCGGGAACTAGGTCGAAAAAGGACCGTAAAGTTAAGAAGTCAAGTGCGGAAAAATTACATTCGGAAAGCCAGCGAAAAGGACAGTAGCCAGCCGACCAGAGATTGCCACGCCCGGGATTACAGGAGGAGAAAAGGGTAAGCTAGTCTCGCGTAAGGGAGGGACTCAGAGTAGAAAAATATCCATAGATAGACAAGGCAGACAAATAAAGCAAATATTCAGCAGAAATCTTATGAGTTTTACTATAAATATTTCCAATATTATTGCCATATCACCAACCACCCGCAAAGCCCTCGATTCTATCCCCCACCCATATTGTTGAACAGACCTTGTAATCCCTCTGCATGCCGGGAACTCAGCTAGTGGAGCTGTACGCGGATGCCACGGCTTCCACGAGCTGTGATTCCCCCTCCCGTAGTAACACCTCCCCGTAGCATATTCCTTACATTGGGCCAGCGACCCCGATTTTCGACGAAAATTAAAATAATAAAGCTAGAGACTTGAAATTTGGTACACATGATAGCAGCGATATATATATATATATATATCTTAATTTTGGACTGATCTGACCACGCCTTCTCCTACCGCCCATAAACGATACTATTCGCTTCTATTGTTTTTTATCCCGTAGTCTGTTATGCTAGAGTACGTTAATAAAATTCTTTCAATTAAATATTTGTACTCTTTTACTTTATACTTAAAGAAACAAATTAGTTGAAGGTTTACAAGTATGTAACAACAAATTTATTCCAAATCTTCTTCTACATCTATTTCTATTGAAAACGAATTTTCAGTTTCGGAATCCGATTCTTCACTTTCACTTATTCCAGAATTACTACTAGTGTCTAGGGAAATATTATTGTTATTGACAAAAAATATTTTCAAAACTTGGTGTTTCTAAAAGTGCCACCAGCTGTCGGAAAAGGATCTTTTTTATTTCCACCCAATCGTTTTTTTAAATAGATGCTCGATACAAGAGGATCTGAGGAATCCATTGCTCTTTGGAAAACATCTGCCATATTGCTCCGTCGTGTATCCTTCCGAGCATGTGATAGCCTATCGCTCTTGTAATATTTGTTGCGAGCTTCTGAGGCATTTTCTCCAAGAACACCTACTGGCAGTACAGATGCTTCTATTATTTGGAATCCATGCATTAAAACTTTGTGAACCGTTGCCGACATTGGAAACCATGAGTACAAGGACATATAGAGTGTTGTTGTTTCTTGACAATATTTTTTAAATTGTTTTACATCAATTGGCAGCTGGCAGGAAATCGCAATTAAAATGTTTCGCAAATATGTGATAAGCGACTCATCAAGACCTAAGATTTCAGCCAGCAGCTTAGGTTTTGCAAAAGCTTTTCTTGCTGTGTTTCCGTCGTTGGTGTTTCCACTTCCATTCTGCTTAGGCTTGTCCACATGTAGGGCCATATTCTTCCACATCTCCTGAACTATTTTTTCTTCGCCATATCTTTTTCCATTTTCATCTCTAATTTGCCATTATTTGAGTCCAGATCTATAAGCAATTTTAAGAACAAATTCAAAAAATCGAATCCACGCATGAAGTGGGCTCATTCCATATTGTAATGTTCCAAGGCTTGGCTTAAATTTTGGTGAATCCATGTTTCCACTTTCCATGAAATCTTTTGGGCTTGCTCCACAGATGGGACACAATTGGCAAGATTTAGTTTCAGTCAAAATGTTCACAATTTTCCCGTCTAAAAGTGTCATATGAAGATCATATGTATATACTGAGCAGCTTTTCATTAGCGAACTCAACCTCAGCTACAAAAGAAGAATATACGCGCAAAGCCGCAAATTTCCGCAAAAACGGTTTTTAGGATTAATTTGTATACAGTTTGCACTACAATGATGCATAATTACTTTTTGGCACAATTGCGCACAAAATTAGTTATTAACTACAATAGACGGACACGTTGGTTAAAATTTCACTACCTTTGGACGACACAAATTAATGCACACAAAAACATAATAACAAACATGAGCAACATTAATTATTATAATGATTCTACATACCATGGCCTTTCTTTTCCATTTCTTGGATTTCCAATTTGTTATTTGGCTTTAAATTGGTAAGCTTTCAAAGTAAACAAACAGTTTCCCGCGTTTTTTACTATCGTTTGCATCTGATCAAACAGCTGACTTTGAAACGTTGCATAAATGCCAGGGATGCATTAAATAGAAAATTACTTTTGGTTTTTGTTTAATTAAAGTATATGCTATTTAAATTGTATAACGAAATTAAGTTTTATTTTCATCAACATTTTGAATTTACGTCGAAAATCGGGGTCGCTGGCCCAATGTGTCATGGGTGCAAACCGGTGTTTTCCCCCTTCCCATTGAATACCTCCTTACTTAATTTTACCTCCTCCCGGTCAACGCGCCGACCAAGCCCAGGCCCGGTGTTCCCTGCGCCGCACTCGCTAGCCACGAGTGGCGGGAACTACCACCCACGTCCTCCGCATATCCCTCCCCCCACCAGCCAAGTATGCACCACGCCCCGCTCGCACCTGGGGGTACGCAATCCCACGCCACTCACCGACCTCAGCCTACGCCTAGACAGCGGCGGGCTCTTGCCCCACACGCATTGCCCCGCACACCACGGGTGCACCAAGCACGACTTACACCCTGGGGCCAGTTCAAACATGTTTCCCCTCAATCGAGGTGAGTCCTGCTCCACGTGCGCTTCCGTCCGATCCCTCTCTGTGGTCCCCGAATACAAACTATTCTGTATAGGGACCGGGCCCTGGACAGACTGAGAGGCTGTAACCCGGCCTGAGACAGGAACTTCCTTACAAGCAAGATAAGCGAAATCCACAGATTCTTATCGATAGTTGGCCTATCGACACGATTGTGGACTGAGAGAACAGCTGATATTCTCGCCAGGAATATACATGTGAACATTATTACTGAAGTGAATTGCTTAAAAGATGGAGCCAAAAAATGCGTGATTTTTTTCAATTTTGAAAGAGAGGAAAAGATAGCGTTAATAAAAGCTGTTGAGAAAAGACACTGCCTTTGGCTAATTACCGAAAAGAGGCATTTCGAACGCCACCAACACAATTACTTCAACCTCAGAGCTCATTTTTCCTCATTTAATTGAACTGTCACAATTGGCGCTGTTTACAAAACACAGCTGATTCATGAGAGTGGTAAATCACTTTTAGGTTCTTGGTCACACTATTTCAGTTAAGTTCCACACAAACGAAATAAAGGGTATATTCCTGTCAGTACATATCCCTGGTGCTGGAGACAGGCCTTTAAACTTAAACTTAAAGGCCTGTATCCAGCACAGCGGAAACTAAAAATTACTGCCAAACCATAACCATGAAGACACCATAACGATGCTAAAATGTATATAAAATGTATATATATATAAAATATCTAATATATACAATATATATAAATATAAGTCCCCACCAGCGCAGGGTATCGGCAAGATTCCGAAACGGAAGAATGCTGATGCCGCACTCGAGGCGTGGGGGCAGCGACTACATTGTCGCACGAGCTTCTGCCTAGGAGCCGTTGGCCTGCACTCGAGTGGCCAGCGGATCATATTTCGCTGCTGATAAACATCCGCTGTGGAGCTGATGGTCTGCACGAGGCACTGACGGTGCAGAACGTCGGTCCGCTGCCAAGCGCTGCCGCAAGGGTGGGCAGTTTTAAGTAAAATTATATTTCTGTATCTTTAGATTTAATCAGATTCATTCTCACATTGAACCGTGCCAGTCGAGCCGGAGAATAAAGTAATAAAACTTACATCCGCGAGTTTCATTGCCGTTGGCCGAGCCACGGTACCCATAGTCGTGAACGACGATAATTAATTGGCGCCCAACGGGTCTAAGAACCCATAGTAAACGGTCGTGCGAAAAAACACAAAAATATAGCGAGAAAAAAGTGCCGAGAATAAGAGTGAAGGCAAACGTTAAAATACTCAACACCTAGTTCGTTTTTTTTTTGGTGTGTTAAAACGAGTGGAAAAACAAAAGGAGTGTAGTGAGAAAGTCTGCCAAGAAAAAAAAGTAAAAGGCAAACTCCGAATATTCAACTCAACACCCAGTTCAGACTCAATACCCAAACATTTGTTTTTTTTGTGTGTTGAAACAAGGGGAGATTCTCCCGGTGCACCTTAAAATCCCCTCCATGAGGAGGCACAAAACCAACAGGAGAAAAATAATTCACACAACCAGATCCGAGAGTTAGGAAAGAAATAAAAACTAATAATATCTTGCCGCCCGGGATACAAATCCGTGAAAGAAAAGCTAGTGCCAAACTTAACAATACAAAGCTGCGTCCGCTGTCACCAGCAGCGACAGGCACAAAGACAGATAAAAAGGAGAGAAGGGGCTGTAGGGAAATCCCTCGCTCCCATCAGTATCTACAGTGTCGGAAAAATAGGCTGAAGGGCCCTCCCTCGCCTACGAAAATATAAAAAAAACATCAAGCATCGTCAAGCATCAACACCAAAACATCAAATCATCAAACGAACATCAGAACAGCCGAACAGCGAACAAAGTTCCCTCCCATCCCCGCTCAACCGGAGTCAACGACAACACAAATAATAAAAGAAAAAGAAATGTAAGTGATTCGCTCGTCGATTACCATTTTATGTCAGCTTTTATTTATGTCAGCTTTTATAAGAAGCGAAGAATTATAAAAATTATAAGAAAAGAAGATTATAAAGGAACGATTTAAAAAATAAAAAAATAAATAAAATAAATTGAAATTTTCTTTGGTCTGTATGAAACAGAAGAATCTTACTGTAATATACATAAATAACTGGGGTGGTGCTCGTTAGATCAGATCGCACCTCATGAGCTATAGAGAAGTTAGAGAAGATAGAGAAGATAGTGACGATAGCCTAAGTTCTTTAATAGAAGGCCTCCAGTTGGACAGACGGCCACCACACAAAGAACTAGACAACATGAATCTGGAACAGTTCGGACAGGCAATAGGCCAGGCCGCCTTGGCGAGTCAGGCCGCGTCATTTCAGAGTGAAATAGGCCGGTTGCGAACGGAGCTTACAGAGGTAAGACAGCCAACTACGGACCGAAATTGGCCAAGCCCAAGCACAGGCTGTGCCTCAAGTAGATGTATTTCAAGATGTGCAAATTATTCCAGGGGTCGTATGCGACCACCAGTTAGACATGGTCAAATAACTTCTAGATTTCGAAGGGAAACAGGTTGATTATGTGGCTTGGCGCCAGGCAGCGCTGGCGGCATTCCAGTCTTTCGCGCCACACGAAGGCAGTAGCAAGCACTTCATGGCCACAGGCATAATAAGGAATAAAGTGAATGGAGCTGCAAATAACATTTTGTCGTCTTTCGCAGCAAAGGCTGACTACCATGCGGCATGGTACACACTACAGAGGCAGGGGAAAAACTTCCATTTCCGTAAATGGAGGGAAGTATGAGTTTTGCCGACTGCCCTTTGGGCTAAGAAATGCTGGTAGCATTTTCCAGAGGGCAATCGATGATGTTTTGCGCGAACAGATCGGTAATACATGTAACGTCTATGTTGATGACGTAATTATATTTTCCAAGTAGCAAGCTATTACAGATGCCTCGTGAAAGATTTCGCGGCGATCGCCCGACCGCTTTCGAGCATCCTAAAAGGAGAAAACGGTTCCATTAGCAAACATAAGTCTAAGAAAAACACCCATCTCGTTCAACGAGGCGCAGAGACACGCCTTTCAGAAACTGAGGGACATTCTGGCGTCAGAAAACGTAATGCTGATGTATCCAGACTATAAAAAGCCGTTCGACTTGACAACCGACGCGTCTGCCTACGGCATTGGAGCGGTCCTTTCACAAGGGGGACGCCCAATAACGATGATCTCCAGGACCCTCAAAGACAGTGAGCTAAACTACGAGCTTTTGGCAATTGTATGGGCCTTGGGGAAGCTGCGCCATTACATTTATGGCGTCAGGGACATAAACGTGTTCACTGACCACCAGCCACTCACATTCGCGGTATCTGAGGGAAACCCCTTAACGCGAAAATCAAACGTTGGAAGGCCCGCATCGACGAGATCGGTGCCAAGGTCTTCTACAAACCCGGTAAAGAAAACTTTGTCGCAGACGCATTGTCGAGACAGAATATTTGTGCGCTAGAAAGTAGCGCATCGCGGTCAGATGCTACGAGAATTCATAGCGAAGTGTAAATGACCTACACGGTAGAGACGACAGATAAGCCTGTCAATTGCTTTAGGAATCAGATCATCCTAGAGCAGGCGCAGTTTCCACAAAAACAGATTTTTGTCCTCTTTTGAGAAAAGACGCGCCATATAATACACTTCCCTGACAAGAACGATCTCGTGGAGACCGTCAAGTCCATAGTAAACCCCCAGGTCGTAAACGCGATCCATTGCGAGCTCCCAATCCTAGCCCGCGTACAGCATGAACTAGTAAAGTCCTTTCCGTCAACTACGTTCTGGCATTGTTAAAATCTTGTCGCCGACATTTTTGATCAGAATGAGAGAAAAGAAATAGTCACCATTGAACACAATCGGGACCACAGGGCTGCCCAGGAAAACGTCAAACAGATCATGACGGACTATTACTTCCCAAAAATGACAAAGCTCGCAAACGAGGTTGTCATGAATTGCAAAGATATGCTCCAAAGCGAAGTACGATACGCATCCCAAGAATCAGGAGCTGGGGCCGACACCGGTCCCCTCGTTCACGGGAGAGATGCTTCATGTAGATATATTCTCTACAGAAAAGAAGTATTTCCTAACTTGCGTGGACAAATTCTCGAAATTTGCCATTGTGCAACCGATAGCTTCCCGCACTATAACAGACATCAAAACTCCACTACTGCAGCTCTTGAACATCTTCCCAAACACGAAACAAATATATTGCAACAATGAACCATCGATGAGTTCAGAAACCATCAGATCACTCCTCCAAAACAACTTCGGAGTGCTCATTGTCAATGCTCCGCCCCTCCACAGTACCTCAAATGGACAGGTGGAGAGATTCCACAGCACTCTTGTAGGGATTGCAAGAGGCCTCAAAATGGATAGGGGGATTACCGACACAGTCGAACTCTTCCTTCAAGCGACAGCGGAGTACAATAGATCAATGCACTCGGTCACCTACAGAAGACCCATTGACATTCTCCACGCTGTAGCGGCGGAAATCCAAAACAGAGTGCAAAAGGCTCAGATTGTGCAAAACAATCGTGTCAATCAGGCACGACAAAACAGAAGCGTCCAACAGACGCCTCGGGAATAAGTTGACCCCTTTATTTGTAGAGGAAACAATAGAGGTGGACTTGGGGACAACGGTCCTAATTAGAGGGAGGGTGGTCCATAAGGAAAACCTTAGGTAACTACACCGACTAGGTTAAAATACACACCTTGGTGGTGGTATTTTTTTAGTTTTTCTTTTTATATTTTTTCACGTATTTTTATCCACAGGATTGTCTGGGTACTTCATCTACTTACAATAGTATCGGCGCGCGTCACCGATTACTCCCACTCAAATTACATACCAATTACGGACGGAACTGTACTGGTTTGGGATGGTCTTGACTATGTCAAGCACACGGCAAACTTGACCGAATATGGTCGCCTTGCTGACGAGACTGCAAAAATGACAGACCTTTTTCCAAGATCCCACATGAGACAGCTACTAGAGGCCGACTGCAACCACATTAGAGACATGTTGTCCGATATCGGTGTTCACCACCGACTGGCTAGGAGCCTAGACTTCCTAGGGACGGCCCTTAAGGTCGTGGCCGGGACGCCAGATGTGTCCGATTTAGAAAACATCAAGTTCACTGAAGCTCAGCTAGTGCAAGCAAGCAATAGACAAATTTTGATTAACACAAAAGTTCAAAATCTGTTCAATTCTCTCACTAGCACCGTAAATAGGCTCCTCAGTATAGGAAAAAAAAAAATTATAAAGCACCTTTATGAGACATTATTAGCCAGAAATAGAATTCTTATAACAGAGTTAGGAAACCTTATGCTCTCGATCACCCTGGCAAAGGCCAATATAGTGAGCCCATCCATTTTAGACCATGCTGACATTGAATCTGTTCTCGCTGACCAATTCACAGGGGTCACGATATCGAATTTGTTAGAAGTATCCAGGATAAAAATTCTTCAATCCATTAATGTAATTCATTTTATAATTGAGAATCCTATAGTTAGTTTAGCTTGTAAGAAGGTCACTGTATTCCCGGTTGAGCACAACGGAGAGATACTACAATTGGCAGAAAACATCGTTGCTGAATGCGGCAACCAGGTGTGGGCGCTCACAGCTTGCGTCTCCACAACCATGACCACCTTCTGCAAGAAGGAGGTGAGGGGATCCTGCGCGCAGGGACTACACTCTGGCGGCACCGCTAATTGCATCTCTCAACCAAGCCACCTTAAGCCCATCACCCTCGTTGACGACGGAATGGTCATCATAAATAACAGGCCAGCCACGATCAGCTGTGACTCGGACACGTTGATCACAACCTCCGGGACGCAGTTGGTCACCTTCAACGACTTCGCAATCATCAGCGGCTCTAGATTCCGGAATCGCAACAACATCCAACAGCGACTTCCGGGCATAGCGGCGGTGCCCGCGCTGAACATCACAGGGCACCTGACGGTTCTAAGCCTGCCCTTCCTGCACCAGCTCAGCGAGGAGAACCTAAACTACTCAAGGAGGTAGAGCAGGCCACCATGGGCCAGCTTAATCCAGCCCTTGCTTTCGGGCTCGGCATAGCTCTATGCGGGGCTATTGGAGGCATCGTATTCCTCAGGGCGTATCTTAGAAGGAGGCAAGATCAATGAGATAATCGAGAAGTTGCGAGCGACGAGGACGACCGCTCTTTCAGAGGGGGAGTAGTTAACACTCCCCACCAGCGCAGGGAATCGGCAAGATTCCGAAACGGAAGAATGCTGATGCCGCACTCGAGGGGTGGGGGCAGCGACTACATTGTCGCACGAGCTTCTGCCTAGGAGCCGTTGACCTGCAATCGAGTGGCCAGCGGATCATATTTCGCTGCTGATAAACATCCGCTGTGGAGCTGATGGTCTGAACGAGGCGCTAACGGTGCAGAACGTCGGTCCGCTGCCCAAGCAGCGCTGCCGCAAGGGTGGGCAGTTTTAAGTAAAATTATATTTTGTATCTTTAAATTTAATCAGATTCATTCTCATATTGAACCGTGCCAGTCGAGCCGGAGAATAAAGTAATAAAACTTACATTGCGAGTTTTATTGCCGATGGCCGAGCCACGGTACCCGTAGCCGGGAACAACGATTATTTAATTTATATATGCAAAATCGAATTGTTTTCTATTGAATGCAGTGTGCTACAATAAATACTTAACCAAATGCAAGCTTATATCCTTTTTACATTTAAATTCCGTTAAGTGGAACATGCGACAATGATGCCCATAAGAGCCCAGTGGATAGAAGAAGACAATCGTGCGGCCGCATGATATATTATGCGTCGCATCATTTGGAAGTGTCACAGTATTCTGTTGAGGATTCTTACAAAATACTTAAATTATTCGGCGTATCGACGCAGTATCTTGGTATTTTGTCGAATCAAACAATAAATTCAATTTAAAGCTGAGCGGCCAAACCATTCCTGAACATTTCAATTAAAACGAGGGGGAACGTTGTGAGCAGCGGCAAAGGCCGCGGCTCTACTTTATACCCGTACCGGGTCAGTCAGTATATACATACATACATACATACATACATGAGCTTACGATTTATACAATTTATCATATGTTTGCAAAAGAAACAAATTAAGTTTTGGGCAAACAAAATTATTTCAAAAATTTAAGTCAAACCATTTTTGGAATATTTATTCATGTTTCCAATTTTGTTTGCATATGCTTTTAACATCTGCTTCTACATTTCTACATGACATGTATAACTACATATTTGAGACGTACAAGTGTTTGCGACAGAGAGAGAGGGAATGAGTCAGCGCTTGACAGGCGTTGCGTAGCCACTGAAATTTAATTTCCTGCTATCCATAATAATGATCCCACCTGATCCAGATTCGGCAATCTGGTAGATATGGTAATTTTCCATGATTCTGCGTTTTTGGATTTCATTTATCTTAAAAATTGTGTATTCCACAGATTTTCGTCCTTTGTGGGGGCGGAAGGGGTCGTGGCAAAATTTTGAAATATCTAATATCTAATATACCCCTTACTAATTTCACCATGACCCCTTACTCTTCGAGTACCGGGTATAATAAGTCTGATTGCAAGCAACAAAGGCTGGCAAAAATCCTCTAGCTGAACCCTCCACGAGGATGCCGGCTGGGCAATGGACACTGCATTTTCCCGGACGAGGGTAATGCATTGTCGCTTGCCCCATCCGGGGTAATGCAGTGTCTAGCTAAGGCAATGACCTAGCGTCTTTTCGATCTTGAGTCGGGAGAGCTGGGTTAGGGCCATGGCTAGGGGTGCCTGCAGCTAGTCATAAAACGCTTGATGGTAGTCCCCCCGAAAAATAATAACCAGTATGGACCTTCGGGCCAAACATGGCAAACCCCCCCAAACAACACCCGAAGCCAAGGACGGCGAGTGCTGCGGCCAAACGACATCTGATCGTGGCGCTAATCGACCGCAGCGATGAGAATGGCAAAATGACGGCAGCGCAGTGGAAGTTGGTGCACGCGCGGCTCGTAGACGCACTATTTGCACGGATGGAGGAGGATCCCACAGCTCCCATGCCCACCTTTGATGGTGCTGGGTGGCTGAATAGGGTAAAAAGCTTCAAGTGCAATGACGACCCAATGCGTAGGTGGCTGACGCAAGCTGTCTGCTACAGAGAACTGGAAGGTGCTACACACTGGGAGCCCGTTACCCAACGAGGGGGGCCAGTGTGTAATCCTCCAAATTAACAAGGAGGGGGAGGACCTCCTATACCCCAGATTTGGGAAGATGGCGTGGGGCATGGGCAGCGTATATCTGCGCCTAAAGAAACGCCACCCCGGGGACACAGACGCGCACACCCTGAAGGCAGGCGAGGTGGAAAAGGACTTGGGTCTGGAAACCATCGTGGAGGCCACCCAGGGGCTTGCACTGGCCGAAACCAACAAGGAAGAGGACGGTGATCTGACGTTGGTGGTCAACCCGTCGAGTGAAGTTGAGCTAGCCACCCATGTGTGTGCTGCAGCCCAACATTCATAAAAGTAAAGTAGCGTCGGCGGAGCTCCTTATAGCCATGGAGCAAGGGCCCGTCGACATAGCTCTAGTCCAGGAGCCATGGATTGCGTCCATCAACTCAGTGGCCGGACTAAAGTCCTCGAACTACAACTCTTTTTACACAACACCGGTAAGCAGACACAGAACCATCGTACTTATACGAAAGGGAATCCATGCTCACCTTTTGTCTCATTACAGCTCAGTTACCTAACAGTGATGATGCTAGAAAGCGAGAAGAAGCGCCTCTTGGTAGCTTCCTGCTACACGGCAGGAGAATAAAGACTGGATACAGAACCACTGGATAAACCACTGGATAAAGAACCTCCTAAGTTGTAGACGGGTTCAATCAGAATGGGGCACTGCCTCCATAGCCAAGGGGGCATACAGAGGCACACCGCAAGGTGGAGTCCTGTAGCCCTTCCTGTGGAATCTGGTGGTCAACGACCTAATCAAGAGATTCGAAAGGAAAGCCCCAAAAATAACAGCTTTTGGGGACGACATAAGCGTACTTATAACGGGTGTATGTCTATCGACCCTCAGCTCCATAATGGAAAGTACACTCAGGGAGATATGTGAGTGGACGGACGAAGTAGGACTCAGTATCAACACGGACAAGACGGACCTCACCCTCTTCACCAATAGGTACTACAAGGTACCGTCATGGATCCCCTCGAAAATCAATCAAACAAGGCTAACCCCAAAAACACAAGTCAAATACCTCGGCACAGTATTGGATAGCAAGCTGGCATGTAGACCCAATGTAGTGGAAAGGGTGAAGAAGGCAATCATTGCGCTATATGCATCAAAGAAGATGCTCAGCAGCACATGGGGCCTGTCACCTGCTCTTATGCATTGGATCTACATCTCGGTTTTGCGACCAACTCTGCTGTATGGAGTCTTAGTGTGGTGGCAAGCTACCGGGAAGAAGACGTACCACATGCTTATGGAAAAGACTCAGCGACAGGCTCTGCTCTGTATCACGGGGGCACTAAGATCAACCCCAACAAAAGCACTCGAGACCATACTTGGAATTGATCGCCTGGACGTCCACACTCGTCTGACGGCCTCACAGCGCCTAATTGCGTCGGGAAACATGCGGCCACAGGTATACGGGCACAGTTCAATTGGCAGGGACATGATCAGTTATACTGACTACATGACCCCTCGAACTTGCCTCGACATCAAAACAAACGCATTTCTGGGACCTGAAGAATGGAAGAAAGGACAGGGGCAGACTCAACACCTCAACATATACACAGACGGCTCCAAGATGGAAGGAGGAGTAGGAGTTGGTCTATATAAGCTGTAGGACCACTACAGCATATTCCAGGAAGTCTTTGCCATCAGGAAAGCAGCGGAGGTTGCACAACACACAAAGCGGCGATAAAATCCATGCAGTCGTCCACGATCAGTTCTAGAAGTGTCCTGGCAAGCAGGGAAGCATTGGACTCACTTTGCACGACCAAGTGATCTATTGGGTTCCCAGCCGTTCTGGCAAAGGAATGCATCGGGCTGGCGACTGAAAGAGTAGAAAATGTGCCTGTCTCCCTCAGAACGCTACAAGGAGACCTAGAAAAGCTGACCAGACTAGAAAACTAGAGCAGGTGGAGGAGCACAACCAACTGCAGAGTCTCGAAAATCATGTGCAAAAAACGTACAGAAAGACTATCGACTGTAAATGGGAATATTGACAGGTCACTGCCTAGCCGCATCACACGCAGCCAGACTAAACATCACCAACAGAAACAGCTGCAGGAAATGTGATGAGCTCGGGGCTATTGAAACCCTGGAACATCTCATCTACAGCTGCCAGGTTCTCTCACGGGCAAGGAGAAGATACCTGAAAATTAAAGTCAGCAGCGCGTAATTTTTGTTCGGTGGAGCCAACAATAGCCGACAAAATTATGCGGAAAAGAACAGGAATACAGACAGGAATTTGCTTTTTATTTCGTTTGTGTGGCACGTAACTGAAGTAGTGTGAGAAAGAACCGATAACGTGCTTGGTCACTCTCATGATTCAACTGTGTTTTGTTAATAGAGCCAATTTTGAAATTTCAAGTGAAAATAAAAAAAGGAAAAAAAATAAATCTGACGATGAAGCGATTGTGTTTGTGGCGGCATATGTATGTTGTTGCCAAAAAATGCCAAAAAAAGTTGAAAATTTGCAAACCTCTTTTTGGTTTGGCGCACAGTTTTTGCCTCCATATTTAACTTTATAGCCTTTTTACATTGCCGCATCATTTTTGAAGGTGTGGAAAAATGATACGAGGCGTTTACACTTAGGCCGCATTATTTCTGCATCATTTTTTCAGCCGTTCGGCTACAAACGTAAACAAACCGATTGAATAAGAAGAGAGCACACGCATGTTCTTTGAAATAACAAGAAACTAACAAAAAAATGAGCGATTTATTTTTGAATGTGGAAAACGGTGCATTTGGTAGTTTTATTACGACCACCTAATTGTTTATGGTGGTGTCCGATGTATGTGAAGGTATCGTTGGCTCAACCCAACGTGCTGCTGACTTTAATTTTGAGATCTTTAAAATCTTTGTGGACCCTTGCAATTATTTGTGAAGCCATTTTGTTATTTGCAATCAGGCTTATTTTAATTGAAATGTTTACGAATGGTTTGGCCGCTCAACTTTAAATTTAATTAATTGTTTGATTCGACGAATATACCCAAAAACCGCGTCGATACCGTGAATAATTTTAGTATTTTGTAAAAATAATCGACAGAATACGGTAAAACTTGCAAATGATGCGGCGAATGTATAAACATGCATCCGCATCATTTTCTTCTTCTATCCACAGGGGTCTTATGGGCATCATTGTCGCATTTTCCATTTAAGGGAAAAATCCAATGATGAGCACTAATGTAAAAAGGGTATTACTTAAGTAATAAGCTAGGTATCCAGCACCTCGGAAACTAAAAATTACTGCCAAAATTCATATAAAACGAGAGGGAACTTTGTGAGCCGCTGCTATGTCCGCGCCTCTACTTTATACCCGGTACTCAGTTAGTATATGTGTATAGGTATGAGCTTGTAATTTATTTGTATGTAACTTATACTTATACTTATTAGGTATAATACACATATTTGATACGTAAACGCCGCTCGAATTAGCTACCAATTTAATACATTCAATACATTAAATTGGTACCCAGGGAACACCACGGGGAGGCCATCGCGATGCAATGGGGTCACTCTAGCCAAAATATAATCTTGGGGACCTACGAGTCGACTTGAGCTGCTTTTAAAGGCATTTTTAAGCTCCATATTCCCCAAAAAAATTAAAAATAGGATTCCAATCCTTTAAAAAAAATATCTATACTTAAATGAATACCTAAATACGTAGAAATAATCTATCCTAAAATGAATACCTAAAGAAGTAAAAATTATTACGAATAAATATACGTAATATAAACTTAACAAAATAATAAAACGGAAAACGGATAAAAAAACGAAAAAAAAGAGATTAAACAAAATAAAAGATTAAAGTTAAAAGTAATAATAATATAATTAAGAATACGCGTCCCCTGCAGGTTCCTGCCGGTCCGTATGGGCTTACGGTTCGTGCGGGGGGCGGGTCGCTGACCTATCCAAACCTATCCAAATCTAATCTTCTGCCTCCTTAACATTAACTAGAATTCCACTATGATAACTATAGACAGTCTCAAAGGTGCGCGCGGTGGCCCTGCTATCGGAAATGTTTGAAAACGCCCACTGCTCCCTGACTCTTATGAATAGTTATAGCTTCTGCAGCTACAACCGGAAACTGTTTTCGGTCAATAGTAACTTGTTCGTTTTGGTGGTACTGAAAACTTTTTGTAGTTTTCTGAGGGGTCCATGAAGATTCGTTACTATGGCTGCGTTTCGACCGAGCGTTAACTCCTACGCTTTCTTCAAGAAAATGTATCCAAAGAAGTTCAGGGGTATTGGAGGAGCTGAGCTACCTGAGCTACCTGCATTAAAACACCAGTGGCTCCGTTAACAAGACCATCTGATGTATCTACATTGACTGTCATCATATATTTAGCCGTGGTTTTAAGAACCAATGAAGTACACAAACCTTGTGTATTCGAAGTTTTGAAACTCTTAACAGACTCCAGATATTTGCTTTTGGTTTCTGGGTTAAGATGTTCGGCCTTGATGCAGTCTAAAGCTATTGAAGTATATTCTGCAGTCATTATCGATGATAGCTTCTCCCTATTGTACTTATCCGTCTCGCTATTGCTATAAAATAAGTGGATCGCATTTTTGGGGGCTTGACTGCTGTCAACTATTCGGCTCCTAAGCAATTGACTATCTTCTGACGTCATTTCGGCCGATGCCATGTTATTAAGTGCGGTTGCAAAAGCTTGGTCATCTCGCTTCATCTCTCGTCATCTCTCGATTATGCGCTCCTGATGAGGATTTAAATATCCAAGGATCACCTACTGGACATAACTGCCTTAGATCGCCGAACACGATAACAGAAGGATAACAGAAGGTCCAAAAGGACTCTCAGGCCTTGAAAATATTTGTTAGGGCGCCTATCCAAATACGAAAACATTTTTTCACCGACCATAGAAATTTCGTCAATTATAAGAATTTTAAGATCAATAAATCTTGTGCTGTAGCTTTTGCCTAATCGTATAATTGCCCCCTTGCACCTCTCTTACCGCCTCGCGCATAAGCTTAGAAATACCCCTTTGGGATTTATTAATATAATTTATTATATAGCTACAGCATGCATAAGGGTCCAAAATGAATTGGATATCCATATTGGCCCTTTGCATTGAAAGAATGTGCTTGTTATAAGCATTAACGCTAATCTCAGCAAACGACCTCTTTAGAAAAATTTGTGGTTTCTTCAAACCAGAACATATTGCATATTTGTAGTCCTCGTAATTGAGGCTCACTTGTTCGTGTGAAAAGAAGTTCTCAAATATGCTTAGGTGATCAATCATATCAGAGGATTGATCAGAATTTAATAGGTCTTGAATTTTCCTAAAATTTCCTTGGTGAAAATCAAGGTTTGGAGTTTCCTCCGGCAGTGGACTCAATAGCTCCGTTTGGGGCATTGGAGGGTATGGAATACCGAATCTTCAAACTTTTTTTCCACTTCTATTGACTTTTTTAAGACATGTCATGTTTGTATGCCTATGCTTTTGGTATTCAACATACGGAGCTAATTCTGAGTCTGTGACATCTACTGTAATATGGGTATTAATGAAGGCTACAACTGATGAAATTGACTCAGTACTGGTAAAATCCACTGCTGGGGCATATTTCAGCGAAAACATACCGTGAATGTGGAGGGAACCTCTTTGTTGAAATTCAACACGCCAATAATATTTGATGACGAAGTTTTCTCTGAAAATGCCCTCCCGATTCCTCATAATTTTCAAAAGCTAACGATACCTATGATCAAAATACCTAGCACAAGTAACTGGATCTGCCTTGATGAGACGCTCCTTTTCGTTGTACTGTAGATTCATTGCTTCTTCTTCGCTAATGATCTCTCAATCTACATTGCTTTTGAGCAAGACAAGCAACTCTGGCCACCGCATTTCAGCAGCAGACAGAGTGATGAAAAAAGTCGGCAGGCCGAACTGACGAATCATGGCCATAACCTTCTTCTTTTCTTCCTCCCAATGAGCCGGAGACGAGCGAATATCTCGAAGAACCTTATATCCCCCATCGTGGTTAATTCTCATTAAGAGAACTAAGAGCATCATTAAGAGCATTACCTGCCGTAACTGCACTGGACGTGCTCCGCTTACGTAAGCAGATAGAAATATTATTGCGAATCTTAATGAGTTCTAACTTCTTGTAATTGAAGAACAGTTTATCAGATCTACAACCTCTCCTATCTACATTTCGAAGCTCTGATCTAACAATGGCTGTAAAACTTTCTGAAGATTGTCTCTTGACGCCTGCATAAATAGTGGGAAAAGATAACTCTTCCGAGTCAATATCTAAGACCATATCAAGAGGTCGTTGTCCTTGCCCTGGTGCGATTTTTATAATCCTATCATCGAATGGTACGTTATTTTCAAGCAGAGTTTCCTGACCACCAGGGTTGAGCTGTTCGGCCTCTACCTCCTTCTCTAGATGGGCTGGCTCTGTGTCTAAATTCTTATCCCTATTTTGGATACTTTCTAAAAAGGCTGCGTCTGCTTGAGAGGCTACGAAAGAAACAATATCGGATGTGAAGCCAGAGATCCATTGCTCATTAACTATGACATTGTGCTTTTTATACAAATCTGTGCTAACTAAGTAACGAAGTGCTTCAAAAATTATGGAAGGTCTAATGGTTTCAGCCATGAAGGCATGAAGATACTCTTGTCTACGCTTCAGGTGGAGCTGAATAACCTGAGCTTCATGGAATGCTCGTGGAAGCTCCTTCACGATATCACTAACGGAAATAGGGACGTTTACAACTGCTCCTTTAATGGCATTTTGGCCTCTTCCCCAGACAATAATGGCTTAATTATCATAAGTGGAAGTCGGTGAGAAATCAGTCGTTCCTCTAATGGAGTAAGCCCCTTTAAGCAGTCGGGCAGTTTAGGGAAATCTAATTCAATGAAGAAAAGCTTAGGCTTTTTACGCTTCTTAATGTTGGTGTAACATGTTCTGCAGAATTTTAATGTGGGGCAGTCAGAAGGGAATTCTAGAAGACTTTCAAGAGCAAAGATTTCAGCACTAAACTCGCAATCACTTTCTAAAAGGACGCGAGGAATCTTGGAGATTTGTTTGGGGAACCACAGGCCTTTACAAGAAAGACAAACCTGATCAGGACCGAGCTTTACACTCCTATTATAAGATACTTTTAGAGCTTCTAGGCCACTAAGCCTTATTCTGGGTACCATATGTGCTCTATCCAGGGAGATATTTTCTTGTTCTTCCTGCATTCGGGAGGCGTTTCTTAAATTTTGCTCAGCTCTATTGGCTAACTCTCTGACTAACAGCTTTGGCAGCGTCAATTGCTGACTGTCGAGCTGCGACACGAGCAGATTGGCGTGCCAGAGTGTCTCTCGCTCGCGAGATACGCCTACGATCAGCTAAACTCCTTTCTTGGACCCTGCGAACTCTATCCTGCTCTCTTTCTAATATCCGTCTCCTTTCATTATTTTTACGTATGCGCTGTCGCCTCTCTGTATTTGTCATTTGCTCCTCCCATCTTATCTCCGGGTCTATTCGTCTTTGTATATGCCCTACAGTATTCTGTGCCTGCTCTGTAGCCCTATAGTCCACGTCCTGTCTTCTTCTGGACCGACGCAGTGTATCGGCCACTTGCTCCTGACGTCTAACCTGGGCGTCTGTTCGCCTCTGTATATGTCCTACTGTATTCTGTGCCTGCTCTATAGCCCTATAGTCCACGTCCTGTCTTCGTCTGGACCGACGCAGTATATTGGCCACTTGCTCCTGACGTCTAACCTGGGCGTCTGTTCGCCTCTGTATATGTCCTACTGTATTCTGTGCCTGCTCTATAGCCCTATAGTCCACGTCCTGTCTTCGTCTGGACCGACGCAGTGTATCGGCCACTTGCTCCTGACGTCTAACCTGGGCGTCTGTTCGCCTCTGTATATGTCCTACTGTATTCTGTGCCTGCTCTATAGCCCTATAGTCCACGTCCTGTCTTCGTCTGGACCGACGCAGAGTATTGGCCACTTGCTCCTGACGTCTAACCTGGGCGTCTGTTCGCCTCTGTATATGTCCTACTGTATTCTGTGCCTGCTCTGTAGCCCTATAGTCCACGTCCTGTCTTCGTCTGGACCGACGCAGAGTATTGGCCACTTGCTCCTGACGTCTAACCTGGGCGTCTGTTCGCCTCTGTATATGTCCTACTGTATTCTGTGCCTGCTCTATAGCTCTATAGCCCTATAGTCCACGTCTTGTCTTGTAAAATATAATGAAGTAATATAAAAGGAATACAAATAAAATAAATACCTATTAAAATTAAATCAATCAATTATTTTAAAATTAAATATTAATAAGTCTTAATAATATAATTAATAATTCATTAATTACCATTAATAAATTATTAATTACCATTAATAATTAATTAATTATATTATTAATAATAATTATTATAATTATTAGGAATATTATGCTACAAAAACTACAAAAGAAATTAAATATACGACTTTTTGAGAAGCAGCGACGTCCCCTGACGAGAGCAGCGACGTTCTTCCTCAGCCGCTATAGAAGCAGCGACGTCCGGCCTCAGTCTCCAGTAAAAGCAGCGACGTCAGCAGCAACACCAAAAAACGCGCGATGCACCGTCACAGTTAGAAACTATTATTAGCTTCTAACTGACGATCAGCACAGAAAAACTAAAGCCCTATATCTTAATTTGCAAGCACTACTTGTATTTAATAAGTTAAAAGCTAAACTAGTTTAAATGTGATTAATAAACGGATTTTATCGTAATCGGCAATCAAAAAGTCTCTATCGCTCTCCTTGGCTCGATATCGACTGGTTATACCCAAAAAATGCCTACTGAAATTCTACCGTTTTTTCCGCGAGAGTCACTCAAGAGAGAAGAGAATAGAGCAATGTGGAGCAAGGCAGAACGAATGAAGTCAAAATATGCGAGATAAACGGAAAATTAAATTTTAACAGGAGAAAGACTGTCTGAGCTGTTTCTATATACATATAATTCTAATTCTATTTCTACTAATTATTCCTTCTAATTCTATTCCCATGGCGTGGGGTAGTAGAAGGTTAATGTTTTGGTTTCAAACATATGATTTTGCGAGGGCGCTCTTTCAGCTTCTCTATATCTCTCTATCTCTCTCTCTAATTGACACTGTTCACAAAAGAGACATACAAGGTAAATTTAGTGATGAGGTGACGTTGTCTGTGGGGTGGATCATCTACTCTTTTTCGGCGCTCAGCATACGACAAACGGATCCCAGCAGCGAACAGCATATCCAGTACGCCCACAAGATGCATTTCGTAAAGGCCCCACGTAATGTATTACGTGTAGGTTTTAAGTAAGCCAGGTTGTAATGGAAAGTTAAGCATAGAACTGTTGTTGTTTCGTTATAATGCAAAAATGAAAGTATTAAAAGATAAAAGAAAATAAAGAAAATATTCCATAAAGATCAATAGTTGTTGTATTTGTTCCAGTATTCGCATTACTACTTCATTAACAGAGTATATTGGATAGTGAAGTATTCGCATTACAACTTACATTACGTTGTATATTGGGTAGTGCAGCATTCGCATTACAGGCACGCATACATTTTTTAAATCGTGTATCGTACAGTGGAAGGTCTGCCCACAGCCAGCATTACAGTTTACGATATGTATAATTGGGTGTAATGGAAGCCCGAAGTGAGCTCTGATTCTTTGGCCACTTTCTCGATGAGATTGTAGGCATTCACTCCACAAAGCGGCCAAGCAACGTTAAATGTAATGGGAATCGTAATCCATTTTCGAAGGTAGTAGGCATACCAACTCATGAAGAGGTAATGGATTACGTGGGGTGTTTTTTCGCCGCTGGGATGGTTCGCGAAAGAGAGCAGATGTTGTGACGTAGATGTTGTCACCTTGTTACTAAATTCATCTTGAAGACATACGGATGAGTGTAAATAGACAGTTGCTCTATTGAGAGAGCACTTGTTCTCAAGTGGAAAGAGAGTGATAGAGAGAAAAACTCAAAGAAATGTAACAGCTTTTTTTCTCATTCCTTCCACATGCATTTTTAGAGCGAAAACATTTGCGTTTCCCCCTCCCCTTCCTGTAACGGTTAAAAAACTGTTTACTATGATGATGAGAGTGGAGGGGGGATCTTGCTAAGACATGTAAACAGCGCATCGCGCATCCCATTTTGTTTTTTGAGAGAGTGGGCCATGGTCAGAAGATGGAAGGGGAAACAGAGAGAGAAAGAGAGCGCACGTGCTTGCCAGTTTTGCTTTGATTTCGAAGTTTCTTTGATGGACAATTCTTTTTCTTTTCACAGAGTGAACACATGCAATTGCAGGTACCCCTCCCCTACCTATAACGGTTCATCTAATCAGAATATGCAAATATATACTATGTATATTATGTATATTTACATACATATGAATGTACATATGTCCATTGGTTTTAAAATATATACATCCATACGTATGAATATATGCATACATATGAATACATACATATATACATTTATATATTTATGTAAATAAATCATTGCCTGGGCGGGAGCTTATTGTTTTCGACATGTGATATTGTTAGGCATCTTCTCTCTCTTTCTTTAGGGGAAAGTGACAGATTAACTAGTTAATGAGGGAGGGCAGTGATTGTGGCAAGACATGGACAGCGCATCGCGCTTTTTGGTTGGATAGGGGGTGTTGGTTTAAGGTCAAAAGTAGATAAGAGAAAGTGAGAACGCCTTTCCGTGGATCTCTATTACTCATTGCGTGGCAAGGCAGACGAGGAAGAGTTAAGAGAGAGGTAGGGAACGCATATCTATGTATGTACATACATATGTATGTACGTAGCCAATCTAAATGATTTTCTTTATTGTGGCTATAATAATGATCCGATATGATCCCGATTTGGCAATCTGGTAGATATGATTATTATCCATGATTCTGCGTTTTTGGTTTTCTCGTATCTTAAAAATTGTGGATTCCACAGATTTTCGTCCTTTGTGGGGGCGGAAGGGGGTGTGTCAAAATTTTGAAATAAACTTGTGCTGAATTGATATCACAGGAGCTTGGATAGAAAGTTTGGTTGCTCTAGCTTTTATAGTCTCTGAGATCTAGGTGCTCATTTGGACGAGTAGGCAAAACAGACAGGGTCGCGTGTGAGAGAGAGCGAGAGGGAATGATGACATTCGAAATGGGTTTCTTCATTGTAGCTATATTAATGATGCGATCTGATCCAGATTTGACACTCTGATAGAAATTGTCATCATCTATGATTCTGCGTTTTTAGTTTTATCGTATCGTCAAAACTGTGTATGCCACAGACTTTCGTCCTTTGTGGGGGCGGAAGAGGGCGGGGCGAAATTTTGAAGCACACTTGGAGTAGTGTGATAACACAGGAGACAGGATACAAAATTTAGTTGCTCTAGCTCTAATAGTCTCTGAGATATAGGCGCTAATGAAGACGGACGGACGGACAGGCGGACGGACAGACAGACATGGCTATATCTACTCGGCTATTGATGCTGATCAAGAATAAATATACTTTATGGGGTCGGAACGCTTCCTTCTGGGCGTTACACACAACCGTTATCCCCACAAATCTAATATACTCCAATACTCTTCGAGTACCGGGTATAAAAATTCTATTAAGCTCGTCAGGATCAATATCACAGATGCGCGGAGTAGTGGATTTACCAACACCCAGTTCTTTAATATACGCCCATTTCTGCTGATTCGATCTCGCTAAGTTAAATTTGTTACAAAAGTACTTTCTTTTCTCTGAGTTGATTAACTGTATCACCTTTTTCCTAATTATCTTATATTGTTCAGCATGGAGAACTGTTTTGTAACGCTTCCATTTTTTAAAAGCGATATCTTTTTTGTTAATTAATATTTTAATGTTCGAATTGAACCAGGGATTTCCACGAGGGTTGACCGTTTTTATCACCAGCGGAATCGATATGTTATATAGATACATTATATTATTTTGTAGGTCAGTCAGTTGTGAATTAATATTAGCATAGTCATAAATAGAGTCCCAGTCACATGAAATAAAGTCAGCACTTAGCAAGGCATAGTCAATGTTTCTAAAATTTCTATAAACTATTCTGCTTTCAGTTAAGTCGGTATGAAAATTATAGGTCAAGAATATTAGGTCGTGTTTCGAAAACATTGGCATTGATAGCTGACAGTAAGTAGAAATTTTATGACAGTCGGTTACAAAAAAAAAGTCAAGTAAGGTATCACAGTGATTTGAGAAATGCATGGGTGCAGACGAATTTACTAACTTTAATCCCATAGATTCTATGTCTTCCGATAATTGCCTTTCTCGCAGGACATTGCTGTTGAAGTCCCCAGCTAATATTACATCTGTATAGGCAAGCGACATGATAGACAATACATCAGTTAAATTTTGATATTCTATTTATCGATGAGGTCTATACACACAGCCTATTAAAATTTTGGAAGAATGTATTGTGCTTGTGACTTGAACAAATATCCACTCAACTGCACTTTCACTTGGGTGATTACATACAAGTTTAGCATTTAAACGTTTACTTACATATATAGCTACACCTCCAGCGTGACTATCTCGATCAGATCGAAACAAATCATAACCAGTACACTCTACTAACAAATTACTAACATGAGACGAAAACCACGTTTCTGACACACATATGACATCAATATTGGACTTGACAAATAGATACCTAAATTCCTCGATTTTCTTAGTTATGCTTTGGGCATTAATATGGCATACACGCAGACCTTCGCCTTAATTGCCAAGTATTCTTAGCATTGTATAGCTGCTGGAGCCGGAAGACCATGCATTATCATCCATAATCACTGGAATAAAAACAAATTAGAGAAGACAATCCAAACACCACTGTTTTAAGAGTACGGGGAGATGATGTAAAGAGAGTGAGATTCCTAACAGAGACTATTACAAGATGAGTAGAAATATTATACCTAATGTGAAACATAAAGTAGAGGACAAAAATTAATTCTATTCTATCGAAAATTACTCCGCCCAGTTCCAAAGTGGCAAAGTCGAAATTTTTTTATTTAAACCATTATGCTAAAATCAATACTTGGCCAAATGCAAGCTTTTAACTCTTAACGTAAATCTTCTTAATTTCCTTCTTCTCTACACTTAAATGATAGCTGTTAATAACGATTGTGATATTGCTGACCTGTTCGCTTTCTTTTTCAACGTTGTTGCAACTCTGTCCCTTCTTTGAACCTTCAGCCTATTCTAGCCTTATCAAACGAATTTCGTAATATGTATGTTGAGGCAATTACGTTGCCTATAGGGTTAATCGTAGAAATAGAAAGAGAATAGAAATGTTATTGTCTCTTATACCAACGGAGCTCATGCTGGCAGCGGCCGCTCATGAAGAGGGCGACGCTGCTAGAATAAAACTCTTTTTCTGAAGTCGAAACAGCGCACAAGTTTTTTCTGTCGGTCTGTCCGGTTCCCGTGTCCCGAAATATTCAATTCATCTGTGCTTAACGGCACAAACAGTGTTCAAGTGCAACATTTGGATTTGCACCAAACATTTTGGCGCCCCCGGGTGGACTCTGGATCTCGTACTGGATAGAAGTTGGACTGGATCATACTTGGCGCTTTGTTGGATATCTTCATTGGATATCATCCCTCGCTCGTTGTTGTTGCTGTTCCTGCTCGTCATTGGACCGCTGGACCGTCGCATCGTCGCAAACTCTTGGTGCTGATCTTTGGTATTCCTAGTTGGTATGGACATGCATCGTTGTTCAAATTACCCTCAACGAATGCCACAGGTAAATTAAAGTGCCCAATAGAATTACCAACAATAAAACGGCCTGTTAATAAAGTATTTAACAAAGAGAAAGGCCCGTTATATGTATGTATGTATACCTTCATATATATTCAATTTACATATATTGTTTAATTTGAGTGATCACTGTACTTGTGGTCAACGACACCTCAAAGAGGAGCCGACAAGCAAAGAAGAAACAGCAATAGTTTCGCGCGCAAGCTCTGACCGCTGCGCATCATTCCCCCTCTTCGCCCGTCGTCGTCACAGATTTTCGTTTCTGCTTTGCACGAACGGTTTATGCTAGCACTTTCGTTTTATGCATATTTCTGTGCTCTCTCGTTCTCTCGCTCTCGTAACGGCCAGTATAGCCGATCATATCAGCGTATTGCATCGCATAGCAGAGCATAGCCAGCAGAGCCGAGCCCCAAGTTTTATGCTTGTTGCGGCTATTTCGTTTCGCTCTCTCTATCTCTCGGCAATAAACCACAGCATAGCAGCCAGAGAGCTAAGTCTCCAATTTGAGATCGGTAAATCTTGTTCGTGAAGCCTTTCTCACTCAGTTTAGAAACTGTTCCCTTCACATCATCTGTCCTCATCTTTGGAGTGCACATTCGCATTAGCTCCTCTCACTCAACTAGAAACTGTTCCCATCCAGCGTCCGTTCTCATATTTGGAGCGAACATAGACTTGAGTTATTTTTTGCATTCGCTCATCTCACTCAATCCAGCAGCTTGTCCCATCGCATCAGCTGTTCTAATCGTTTAACAGAGCCTAATAAAGGTTGAGTGATTCTTGAGTGGAATCTACTGTTTTATAAAAACAATTATAAAGCAGCTTCACAATGACTGGAAAACGTCGTGGTGGTTCCGGTAGCAATACTTCTATCGTCGAAGAAGACGATTCAGGTGTGCTTCGGCGGAAGTTAAACGCAGTCAAACGGGATATTGACAGAACTGCGAAAGCAGTACAAAACAACAATATCTCGGCCAATCAATTCGAGCTGGAATGTCGCTTAAATATATTAGATGGCTACATAGATCGCGCATTCTCTTTGCAGTTGCAAATCGATGATATCGATCCAGATTTAGCATCGCGTTCCGAGCTCGAAGAATTGTGCGTGTCAACTAAAGCGTTGTTAATGGCTATTAAAAGACCAAATCCGCCTACTTGTTTGAACGAATCAGTTCTAAATACCACCATGTCACATACAAGGAACCTGCCCAAGATGAAATTGCCCAAGTTTGGTGGGAACTATTCTGAATTCAAAAATTTCATTGGTTTGTTTTCAAGCATCATTGATAGTGACATGTCTTTAAGTAACGTCGAAAAGTTCAACCATCTCTTGAATTGTTTAGAGAACGAAGCATTAGGCACTGTTAAGGCTTTCCCGGTGACAGATCAGAACTATTGCAAGGCTCTTGAGGCTCTAAAGCAGGTTTATGACAACGAGTGTCTCATGTTCCTTGATAGCGTAGCTAAACTGTTTGAGTTACAGGCGATGCAGGCACCGTCGGTCACTTATTGACACGCCATCTGCCATATACGAATCATTACTGTCAGTTGGGGATGACAATGTTATTGCTCACGCCCTGCTAATACACCTCGTTCTATCGAAAGTTGACACAAAAACCCATTCAAGATGGAAGGAAAATTTGGATTACCAAAAGGTTCCGTCGTGGTCCGAATTTGTAGCCGCATTAAGCAAGCGCTATCAGCATTTGTCGGCTGAAGAATCCACGTCCGGGCGGTTAAGGGGTCGTAAAGGCTCGCAAGAGCCAAAAAATAGGCATTCTGGGAAAACAGCGTTGGCTGTAGCCCAAGCAAGCAAAGGCCAGGACACAAATTGTGCGTTCTGCAAATCAGCTGATCATGGCATCTCGAATTGTTCGGCTTTCTCAGCAGCGTCTGTCATGACTCGATTCAGATTTGCCAAGGGATTTCCCCTGTGCATTAATTGCTTGCGAAGAGGGCATAGTGTCTCAGCCTTCAAGTCGATACACTGCAGAGTATGCTCAAAGCCCCACCACACATTGTTGCATCGCTACAATGTTGACTCGGCGACAACGCCAACCGCCCGTGATGCGCTTGGGTCTCAGGGAGCCGTGGCAGCTGAAAGGTCGAATCAGTTGTCGTCAAATCATGCCATGGCAGCTTACTCTGATCAGGTAGTTCTGGCCACAGCAATTGTGGACATTAAAGGTGGCTCAAGTCAGCGACAGCCAGCCAGGGTACTGCTGGATTCTGGCTCACAAGTAAATTTCATTACCGAGGAGCTCGCTCGGAATTTACAACTTAAACGAAGTCGCAAAGACATAAGCTTAGTGGGAATCGGAAAGGCGAGCATATCTGCACACCAAGTGGTGCAAACAACAGTGTGCTCTCGAGTTCAACAATTCGAAATAGCCACTGACTTCGTTGTTTTAAAGTCGATTACGTCGTACCATCCTGAAAAAGCGGTTCCGTCAGACCTGCTGACAATTCCTAACGATTTCCCATTGGCCGATCCAGGTTTCCATAAACCCCAAAGAGTGGATCTGCTGCTAGGAGCTGACGCATTCTTTGAGATATTGAAAGATGGCCAGCTCAAACAACAAAACACGCTGACGTTGCAAAATACGGTCTTTGGGAGGGTGGTGTCTGGTCGTTGCAGATCCAACGGACCCCGAAGCAACGAAGCATGCTCTATGGTGAGCACGGTGCAGGAGTTTTGCCCTCTACAAAACCTCGTCAAACGTTTCTGGGAGTTGGAAAATGTTCCAAATGCGTCTATAGAGAGACTATATACCCCCGAAGAAACT
This sequence comes from Drosophila algonquin, assembly GCA_035041765.1. Taxonomy (NCBI): domain Eukaryota; kingdom Metazoa; phylum Arthropoda; class Insecta; order Diptera; family Drosophilidae; genus Drosophila; species Drosophila algonquin. The sequence continues at coordinate 29,803 of JAWNKY010002349.1, read as the reverse complement.
ATGTGTGAAAAATCGTTCGTTGACTCCATCACACGATTACCCTCCGGTCGCTTGCAAGTTTCTTTGCCATTCTTTGCCGTGTTTTGTTGTTTGAGTTGGCTAACTTTCAATATCTCAAAGAATGCGTCAGCTCCTAGAGATTTCGCTGTCGCAAATACGCTCTTACAGCAGACATAACCCTCAAGATGTACCGTCAAGTCCAAGTTGACGAGGCGCAGCGCCAATTCCAATTAATTATTTGAAGTATCTGAGCGACACTCATGCAAATTCGCATCCAATTGGAGCGAAGTCTCTTGCGTCGGATTTTTATGTGGATGATCTCCTTACAGGAGCAGACACAAAATCCGAGCTAAGTATATTGCGTCAACAATTGGTTGAAATCCTAGAGCCATCAGGATTTGTGCTGACTAAATGGGCTGCTAACTGTCAACTAGTCGATAGTCAGCAAGAAAATATGGTCATTTCGAATGGAGATCAGCAAGATTGTAAAACTCTTGGTCTGATATGGAACCCTCAAACAGACATTTTCAAATATAGTCTGAAGCCAATTGTCTCGTCCGAAACCACAACCAAGGGAGCAATATTATCTGTCATAGCCAGTCTTTTTGATCCCTAGGCCTGCTATGTACAGTAATTACAAATGCAAAGATATTCTTGCAGGAAGTTTGGCTATTAAGCCTTGGTTGGGACGATCCCATTCCCTCGAACGTACATAAAACGTGGGATTCGATGGCTTTAGATATGAAAAATTTGCATGACGTCACCGTTCCATGATTTATAGGAGCCAGCGCAAACACTCGATGTCAAATACATGGGTTTGCAGATGCGTGCACGCGAGCATATGGCTGTTGTGTGTACGTTCAGGTTTCCTATGCTAATGGAGTGTCCGTTAAACTACTAACGGCAAAATATAGGGTGGCACCCTTAAAGACCAAAACAATTCCAAGATTAGAGCTATGTGCAGCTCATCTTTTAGAAAAGTTGTGGGAGGAGGTTCGGTCCATAATAGACTGTCCCATAGAGAAGGTCGTGTTGTGGCCGACTTTAATTCGCTGTTGTGGTTCAATGGCCCGTCGTTCTTGCAACAAGAATCCAGACATTGGCCGCAAAATCCTCATTTACAGTTGACGGAAGCGAATGCGTTATTGGAGAGAAAGAAGGTAGCCACTGCGCTTATCGAGGCCGATGTTGAGAAAAATCACATTCTCATAATCATACAGAATTCGTCGTCATACATGAAAGTGGTTAGCACAATTGCGTATATCAGCCGGTTCATCAATAGAAGAAAGGGAGTCACTTGGAGTAGTACCTGCCCGTCATCTGACGAGCTGGGCGCAGCGTTTTTAACAGCAGTGGAAGTAGTTCAAAGAGACGCATTTTCGCAGGAAATCGACAAATTAAAGAAGTCATCCAAGTTGCAGGCATCACTGCAAAAGCTAAATCCCTTCATGTCGGAAGAAAAAGTGGGCTTATGCTCATTTTCGTTGATGCGAGTAGGCGGTCGACTACTAAATGCACCCCTAGCCCATAATGCTAAATTCCCAATTTTAATGCCAAAAAATTGTAGATTTTTTACTCTCTACCTTAGCTATCTACATCGAGCCAATTGTCACGCTGGACCCCGTGCACTAGTGGGATTCCTAAGGCAATCCATTTGGCTAATAAATGCACGGAGAAAGTGCAGTGACATTGTCCGGAAATGCGTACACTGTTTCCATTACAAGCCAAAGCTTCTCTCACAAATCATGGGGAACCTTCCTGCTGATCGATTGCGTGGGAATCAACCTTTTGAGATTAGCGGAGTTGATTTGTTCGGACCGGTTCGTGTATCGCTTGGCATTCGAGGCAAGCAGCCTCTCAAAATGTACATAGCAGTGTTCGTCTGCTTCGCATCTAAGGCTGTACACCTAGAAATTGTGAAAGACTTGACAGCTAATACTTTTATTTTATGTTTATCCAGGTTTATTGGACGTCATGGCCCGCTTGTCCGGCTATATTGCGACAACGCGACCAATTTTGTTGGTGCAGCTCGCATGCTCAAGGAGCGTATGGAGAGCTGGGATGCCAAGGACGAGGCCCTCAAGGCGTATGCTGCGGCTCACCGTTTTTCGGTGGAATTTATCCCGCCCCGAGCCCCGCACATTGGAGGCCTGTGGGAGTCGGCGGTGAAGTCCGCCAAGCATTTGTTGCTCAGGGCCGTGGGCAGCGCAGTGCTCAAGGAGGACGAGCTGCACACAGTGCTCGTGGACGTCGAGGCCGTGCTGAACTCCAGGCCACTGGTGGTCGACAGCGGCAGTCCCAACGAAGGGGAGGTGCTGACTCCCGCGCACTTACTCGTCGGCAGAACGCTAATTTCGCTGCCGCCCGAATCAGAGCTGCACAGACCAGACAACCTGTCATATCTACAACGATGGCAGCTCGTGTCTGCCATCAAGCAAAGGTTTTGGAGAGATTGGTCCAGAGACTATCTGCTCAGTCTTCAGCAGCGAGGGAAGTGGTGCCAAGAGGTCGCCGATCTGGAGCCAGGCAAAGTGGTGGCAATCCACGAGGACAACGTGCCACCACAAATGTGGCTAATAGGAGTAGTGGAGGAGGCAATCCCAGGAGCGGACGGGAAGGTTCGCGTGGCCGTAGTGAGGACTAAGGCCGGCCTATATAAGCGATCCATCCATCGGTTGGCGCCCATCCCAATGTATTGAAGCCTTTGCATAGGCTGTCAACGCGGCCGATGTTGAGGCAATTACGTTGCCTATAGGGTTAATCGTAGAAATAGAAAGAGAATAGAAATGTTATTGTCTCTTATACCAACGGAGCTCATGCTGGCAGCGGCCGCTCATGAAGAGGGCGACGCTGCTAGAATAAAACTCTTTTTCTGAAGTCGAAACAGCGCACAAGTGTTTTCTGTCGGTCTGTCCGGTTCCCGTGTCCCGAAATATTCAATTCATCTGTGCTTAACGGCACAAACAGTGTTCAAGTGCAACATTTTGATTTGCACCAAACAATGTAGGTAATCATATCTAGTGGTATCTGTCCCGCGCAATTCGGACAGGTCGGACAATACGCATCGGGCTATCCACATCGGTAGCAGAAAATTCGCCTTTCCGCTGCCATGCAGTCCCGGAAACCTTGATCGGTTTGCCCGCAGTTCGAGCAAATCAATTTTTGCAGAACACGCCGTGTCTCCTGCGCCTCCTCAACGATTTCTGCCTCCTCATCACTATTCAACCGATCTTGCACGACCTCGCTAACGTTAGGGTTAGCCCCGCGACCATAACTTCTGGACTTTGGTGTTGTTCGCCACGACGATCGGGCCCTTCTCTTCAAATATGCTTCTATTTCTACGCATTCATCCCGCAGTTGATCTAGGGAACAGACAATAGAAAAAACTGGCAATGTCATCTACTAAGGCCTTCTTGACGATCTTTATCATATCTTTTTCAGATGGCGGCGTCTCCAGCCTCGAGGCTAGTTTCAGCATGGCATGAAAGAAGTCTTCCACACTTTCATTATGCCGCTGCATCCTCTCCCGCAGTTCTCTCATGCGATCAAGCTCGGAGGCCGTGCCTCGGAAACGTGCGACCGGATGAACTGGTCAACTCCTGGCAAACACCTCCGCCATGGACCCTGATGCACTGCCAATACCACTCCCGAGCATTTCCCGTTACCAGAAGGTGAAACCTTCTCAGCACCTCGTCCCAAGGACATCGACTTTGAGTAGTAGGAATTCGATTCGAAATACGAAGTCTTCGACAGTCATTTTGTCGCTATCCCTGTCAAAAGTCATGTCCCACTTTTCGACTCGGCCCCACCGTGGCCACTTTCTATTGGATGCGGATCTTCCTGTGGGTACCAGCCTAGCCTCCTACTCTTGCCACGACTCTGACCCGATTGTCGGTTCATCGAGTTTCGCCAATTCCGCGCCGGATATTCACCCCGGCGGTCCTGTTCCCCGGATGCTCCTACGCCTGAAGACGGCTCTGGAAACAACCCACCCTAGCCGAGCGAGCCAAAAATGGTTTTGGTGGCGGTATCGGTGCATCAGTTGTTCTCGTTTGGCTTCTTTTTGGGATTGCTCCACCATGCCCCTGCTCGAGCGGAATCTCTTCCCTTTGCTGTCCACTCGACTGTGCTGTTGGCTGTCTAACGGCCTGCAGTACCAGATTGAGTTCACGCATCATCCCCATGAAACCGTTCCTCAACTCTTCTTTCAACACCCGACTTATTGAGTCACTCTGCGATGCTCAATGGGTCGCGTGAGCCTGAGCCAGCGAAACGTTTACCGCCTACGCCAGTTCGGGACCAAGCGTGGACGTCGGATCAGACGTTGGCCATTCTTCTATCCTGGCCTGGACCGGAGTTCTTGGCAAACCTCCCATTGCTCCAAGTTCCTCCCGATCTTGGTCCCCCGTTTCGTTTGCGCGAGAACGAGTGTTGTACCGTCGATTATCCCGTTCCTGTGGCATTCCCACCGAGCAATCTATTACCCCCTAACCTAATAATCACTACTAAACTAAAATAAATATATAAATACAAATAAATAAATACCCAAATAAATCAATAAATACCCCCAATAAATATCATTATAAATAAATAATATATAAAGATATTCGGCCGACAAACATGACACCGAAAACTTCAAAAAACATGCAACAAATAAAACAACCTCTCAACAAAAATTCCTTTTTCAATCAGTATTCATAAAGAGGCGGACAAGTGACCAACCGGGACCAGCAACCGCTCCAGTTTCTGCGCTCCACTTGACAGTCGCCCTACGGATACACTACAATTACAAACACCACTTGTGTGGCCTGTCACCTACTCTAGTCTTCGCTTTACGCGATGGCCGATAGGTGAGAGCCTCACGGCGCATGAGCTCACTTTCCTGTGTCTTGTTCCAGCCATCCATCCTACCAATCCGACGTGACAGTGGATGCATCGCGGGTTGTCTTCACGACACCCGGGACACCCACTCCTCACCCCATCTCGGCAGACAGACGACAGAACCAAAACACGAAAACGGCTTATTTACAAACAAATAGGGGAGAATTACACTGAACAATTTACCTACACGACTTACTCTCTAACTTATTTCAATATCACATCCTATCACAGATTTGTTCGATATCACAGTCCACCAGACAATGTGTCCGTCGCAAACTCCCAGTTCATTAATTGAACGGCAGTGACTTACGTCCACTAACGACAGCGAACCGTGACGAAATGCTCAAGCGAAATTCGTAAGACCTCATCTATTAATTTCGTTCCCAGGGCTGGATAGTGTCCCTTGCCCGCCAAATGTAAACAAAGTTTTTGAGAAACGCGACTTCTCGGGACATCTAAAAACACAAGGAACCAGTACTAAACGTCACATCAGCAAACAAAAAGAAAAAAAAACGCACAACAAAGCAAACAAATAGACGGCTGTCAAGTGATTGAAGCATCAATGTTTCCACTTCGCGCGCGCACCCTGCCTGTGGTCAAACTCCAAACGTTCGTTTTGGCCACCCTCTGCTGGAACGACTGCGGCTGGTCAAATCCATGGTCAAGGCCACGTGGCCTGCCTCTAAATTAATTTACGCCTTGATGATATTCATTTTGAACTTCTATTTCAATATTTTACAAATATCATCATTAACCTAAGCAAAGGAACACCAAAACGTTCAACCAACAATAACTATAAGTGAATGATCAGTTAATTGCGATTAAGGCCAGCGTTCGTTTGGGCGAGTACGGCGATACCATTACCCCTGCGGTGGTGGTGGGATATGTGTGCTGTGGGAAATGGAATTCGTTGATTTAAAGGGGCCCTTCCGAGATTAACCTACCAAGAGCTCTTGTTAAGGGTCAACGGAGCATACGGAACAGGTATTAATTTAGGGGATTTTAATTGGACCTCACATATCCCAACATACCCGTTGGGATTCAGTGACCCCACGTCACACACAAAGGGTTAAGCCCTTTGTAGCCGAGCAGCTGTTGGTGGCAATGTTGGTGGCAATGTTGGGAATGTGTTGGCGTTTTTACAAATATACAATACTACATTAAATTACTTAAATGGCTAATAGTTTTGCATATACACATAAGGCACAACACACGGAACAACACAACATTCAAGGCGGCTTCAGTTTTTTAATTAGAGATTGGACTTCAAATGCCAGTGATATCAGTTTGGTAGATCAGCACACTATATGGGTATGATTAGCTGCTTGGTCCCCACGGTTCTTCCGTGCGTATGAGCTTGAATAGGCTTTGGCGCGATGCACTCTAGGATGAGGGAGGCACGGCCCTATGTGAGGCTGTGGCGATGCCGCGATACGGCTGGCTCACAGGCACCCCAAGATAGACCTGTTGCCTGACTCATGCAGAAATGGAACTGACTCACTCGGATTTTGGTTTGACGTTCTGGGCACGAGCTAATCCTCTCGAGTAATTCCCGTCCGGGGCTCTACAGTTTTCACTAGCCGATCCTCTCCAGCACCGGTGTACTCGGCGAAATTTCCTCTGGCCCGGCCTCTCGCTGATCTTCCGGGCCAGGCTATTGGGGAAAACAAACCGAAGTCACACATCTATCTATTCTCTCTTTAACTACGCGGCTCCTAAGCCCGACACTTACTTTTTGAATTGCCGGCTCTAACCAAAAAAACTGATGGGTTTGCCTACCCTCTGCACCATGAGAAAGAAAATCGAGAATCCACGTTTCTCCAAACTTGCACTCTTATTTATCCCTTCGGATCCTCACTAATACCTATATCTATTTTCTTCCTTACATTATTCCCGTAACGGATTCTATTCCGGCTCTCCCCCCGATGTCATCCCACCGTATGGAGCCTCTCTGGGGACCCGATAGATGGCGTTTCGCCCCGCCCAGCCCTGGAAAACCTATCGCTCCGGGACTGGAACAAGTGAGGAGAAGATTGCTTTAATAAAATCAGTTAAGGCAAGACCATATCTTTGGCGGATCACGGAAAATAAGCAGTTTGATCATTTTGACATTTTGGCGCCTCCGACTGTGCTGTACTTCTTCTTACAACAATATGTGCCGCTACCAACACAATCACGTCATCGTCAGAATTAGTTTTCTTCCTTTTTTTAATTTTAGTTTAGTTTTTAAAATTGACGCTGTTTACAAAACACAGCTGATTCTTGAGAGTGGCAAATCACTTTTTAGGTTCTTTTTTTTTTTTTTAGGACGTTGATATGCAATGACTGCACCATCAAGTGGCCCAAGCGACACCAGCCAATGGCTGTTACTCGCGGATCCCAGGCAAGAACGGAGCCCACCACCAGCCCATTATAATCCGAGCATAGGACCCTAAATGGTTCATGCAAGGAGTAATTCGATCTACAAAGCGGAAGAAACAAGGGTGTATAGTTCCTAGTGCTTCTAATAGGAATCGTGAAGTTTATGCGGCTCAACAGGTCAGGGCTATCTACGTCACCCTTGATCAAGTTGTGCACAAAAATCACGCCAAGCATTTTCCTACGATTAGCTAAGGCTGGAAGGTTTATTAAGAGCAATCTATTAGAGTAAGACGGCAGTCTCACACCTGCATCCCAGCTGAGGCCGCGAAGAGCAAAAAGTAAAAAGTTTTTCTGAACTGATTCTATACGGTCCCGATGTACGTTGTACTGAGGGCACCATACACAAGAGCCGTATTATAAAATCGGACGAACCAGAGAGGTGTAGAAAATCTTTGTTATATAGGGGTCGTCAAATTCCTTTGACCACCTCTTTATAAACCCAAGCACGCCCATGGCCTTATTCACCATGGTGGAAATGTGTTCTGAAAACTTTAACTTGGGATCTAATAGAACACCAAGATCATCAACCCGGGTAATTCTCTCAAGAGAACCACCACAAAGGGTGTAAGGAACCAGAAAGGCGCTGGAGTGATGAAAAGTCATTACTTTACATTTTGAAGCGTTAAGTTTAATAAATTTGCACAACACCAAGACTGAAATCTATCGAGATCGGATTGCAACCTGGGTTGGAAAGAAATTTCCTTATACTGGACACAGAGCTTAACATCATCCGCATACATTAGTACTCGAGAGTATGTAAATACTGAAGGTAGGTCATTTATAAAGAGAGTAAAGAGTAAGGGGCTTAGATGGCTGCCCTGAGGTACACCCGAAGTCACCATAACTGGAGAGGACAGGGAGTTTTTGAAAAGGACTCTTCAAGACCTAGACCAAAGGTAGCTAGAGATCCATCTCAGGAGATTGGGCGGGAACCCTAGAAGGTCGAGCTTTTGTGCTAGGAGGGAATGGTTTACAGAATCGAACGTTGTACTAAAATCGGTGTAAACAACATCCGTCTGCAAATTACCTTGAAAGCCTTTTATTATAAAGGAGGTAAACTCCAATAAATTTGTAGTGGTTGATCTCCGCCTTATAAATTCATGTTGAGTTGGAGATATAAGTGATCTGCATAGGTGCTGCAGGTGCGGAGTTACAATTTTCTCAAACACTTTAGGAATAGCGGATGACTTAGATATACCTCTATAGTTCATTGCGTCAGACCTGCTACCTTTCTCATGGAGAGAAATTATAAAAGACTCCTTCCATGTCGGGGGAAAGCATGAAGAAGTTATAGATAGGTTCAACAGTTTAAGCAACGGCCCACACAGAGACTCGGCACAGTACCTGAGTACACAGCCGGGAACTCCGTCTGGAGCTTTCATTTAACAAAGGACAGAAAATGCCGTTCGACCGCGGTAAACTGTATGGATACGGCTGACCAGAGTAAACGTCCTGCGAATAGGTAGTTTGGAAAAAACGAAGGAGCACTGGTCTGATTAGTTGGCAGAGTTATTGGGGGCCTAGTCTTCTTCTTTGCCTTAAACTCCTTCACCACCAAATGCTTCGGCCAAAATTTAGCAGAACAGATGGTGTTAAAGTGAGTTTGGGAGACACTTATTTTAAAAGAAGCTATCTCCCTGGCATAAGAAAAGTTGAACTTTTCCACCTTGAAATCAACGGCTTGTATGCGGCTTTGAATATAAGCCGTCACATCTTTAATTGTGGAGTCAGGGGCAAGTCGTAAGACAAAAACTTGTCTCTTTGGTGGGATCCCGACCAATCTTGGCACCACAGGCCTATCACCTGTGATGGTATTACCCGGTGGTCCGGGTCGCATATTGACTGGTGGGGTCGGAATTGCGGGGACAGCTAATGAATTTGATACTACGGACACGGACGCTTCATACGGTCTTGGCTGCATGCTCTCCGACGCGATAAATTCGGCTACCGAATTTTCATCACCAGCAGCTGTCGTTGCCTTTGGAGTGGCGAACGATATCAACTGCTGCACTGCTGCTGGAGTGGTCGGAGTCAGCTTGTCAGCATCGGCCGGTCGAGGGGCAGTCGGCACATGCAGATCCCGCGTAGTGACCTTTTTGCGCCTAGGAGACTCAGTCAGTAGTTTGAAACTATTAAACTGAGACTCCATGGCTAGGAGCCGATCGTATTGCTCTTTGAAGCCCACGGTCAGCTCCCTAAAGCCCTTCCGGGTCTGCCTCATAAACGCTGCCATCTCCTTCTCAACCGGACGGCATGCCTCACAGCTATAATTCAGGCCATTCCTTTTTGAGATGGCATCACCCACGAGACCGGTGATCCCGGCGCATTTAGCGTGCACTACGCTATTGCAGAGCCAGCAGGGGATACTCGGCTGGTCATGGGTGATCTGCTTCTTGCAGGTTTTCTTAACACAGACCACAGAGAATTCCATATTAAAATGTAAAAATTATTTTATTATTTTTTCTTTAAAAAAAAAACTGATATCAGACCAGTGTGCCAAAATAAACGCCAAGAGAGGAATAAGTAAGAATGAGAGCGGTTACCGCAGCTACACTTGAGAGAGAGAGAGAGAGAGAGCGCTACTGCACAGAAAATATCGAGAGCGAGAGAGGAAGAACAGTTATTTAAGTGTGGGTAATAGGGAGAGAGTGATAAATCAGCAAAACTAATAGGTGAGAGCGGCTAAATATTATACTGCGTGTACTTACGAAAAACACAAACAAAAACACGCTGTTAGGCGATGCAAAAATAATAATTTAAATTATCTTTTTCACAGCAAACAGGCATGTACTCGCGATCAAGAAATAGATGATATAGGAGGTTGTTAATTTATGAATTTTTTTAGGGGTTATTTTCATAAAACACCGGCTTTTTAAGCAAAATAGGAAGAGAGTAAGCGGAGCGCAAAACAAAAACACGTCTGACTACTACAAAGAGAATCGAACGAGATCACACTATTTTAGTTAAGTTCCACACACACGAAATAATGAGCAGATTCCTTTCAGTAAAATTCCACAGTGCTGGATACAGGCCTATAATAGGCAAATATATATTCCAGGCCGGAATGTCAGATATTCTCTCAATCCACAATCGTGTCGATAAGCCAACTATCGATAAGAATTCGTCGATTTCGTTTAACTTGCTGGATACTTATTGCCAAGGTATACTAAACAAGGTAGGCTTATAGAGAGAGAATATGTAGTTATTCAAAATGAAAGCAGGAGAGAGAGAGAGAGACTCAGAAATGCGTTGCGAGAAAGAGTCTCAAAGGAGTAATGCGTTTGCTCTCTTGTGTCAAAACAAAGAAATTTGTACGTACATACATACATGTATGTAAATGCAAATGATGTACATATGAATGTGAGTTTTGTGCTGCAAAACAATTGCCGCGACATAGTAGCCAGCACCATGCAGTTTTTTATTAATGATTTTATAATGGTTTCAAAGGAGTAATTTGTACGTGCATGCATATGTATGTATATATAATAATATGTAATGATAATAATATGTATATATATTGATCTTGCATAAAAAGCAATACGGCGGCGAAATTGTAAATACGCAAAAAGTCTCAGGGAACAAGAAAAAATTATCCGCGGAGATGCTTCGCTCACAACTGCTGCAGGCAGACTGAAATTTATGTAGTTATGTAGAGATCGAGCGAACCAATCAGCCTACCTTGTTTAGTATACCTTGCTTATTGCCTTATACCACACAGCACATATACTGGGAGTGGTGGGATTTTTTCAAATATGTGAAACCTCGACCAAATATAACATACATAACACCACTAACCATACAATATATAGACATGACAATTCATGTACCGAAAATGGACGCACGGCAGTCTGACATCAGCTACACCAGGAGACCAGCTACACCAGTCGTGAGAGTGTATGAGTGCACATTTATTCTCGCTTATTTTGCGTGTTGTGCATGTGTGGATCAGCTCCTCGGCGAGTCGTGAGAGTGTATTTGTGCTCATGAGCATGCATGTACATTGCGTGTTTGCAAGTGTGTATGAGCGCACAACTGAAATTTTCGCTTTCCAAACTATGTTTTGATTTTTGTGCTCGCGCCACCCTTCACTTTAGCATTATTGGAGTCGGCCCTTTTTGAAGACGCTTGCCTTATAATACCAGAATAACTGTTATTTTGGACATGCTTTAGATTCTAACTTTGTTTAATATAGAATATACTAATATAATAAGCTTATATATGTATATATATTCAAAAATATATATTTCATTGTATGGTGTATTGTATTATACAATAATATATTTGATCATATATAAAAAAGTAGTATGCGCTAAAAAACATATATACATATATCCTTGAATATGGATATTAATGACATATAAATGGGTAATAAATGGGACCATACGGATTTTAGTGCCACACTTGCGAGTCAAATTTGAAATCATCCCTCATTTTCTGATGCGAATTTCCATCCACAGAGAGAACTTGCAAGTACATTCATACATATGTGTGTGCACGTGTGCAGAGCTGCCGAAATTGCCAGCCAAATATTTTTGAGAAGATTTCTTGAGACACAAATTTGTTTGCTGAGTGTCGCTTTTTGACGCGACGCACTAATACACTATAGACAAATAATATAATTTGGTGTCATGTCTGATATACATTTTGCATTTGTACATATTTACATTCGTTCCTTATATTCGTTTATAGTACATTAAACAAAATTAGAATATAGAGGATATTCAATATATACAATTATTGTAATTTTGTGCAAACGTCATCATAAAATCATAACTTACAATCAATTCTAAAGTAATGGGTGTTTTCTTAGACAGCGGCGTGGTAAAAAACCAATACAAACAAGATATGTACACACATACAGCTAAAGCTCAGCCTCGCATACAGAGCGTGTGTTCTTTGCTGTTCTTTGCTGCTGTTCTTCTTCAACTTGTTCACGAACTGACCTACCGCCACAAAATAAATGAAGAACTTATATATTAGAACTTATTTTTTTATTTTTATTATATCAATTATTATATTATTATTGCCTATGAAAACGGCCTACGGCTTTTTCATAGGCAATAATAATATAATAATTGATATAATAAAAATAAAAAAAAATAACAGATTTATTTTTTCCCACGGCCAAGTGTCCTACCAACCCACACCCACCCCCACCCATCCTGCCAGTTCTTCATTTATTTTGTGGCGGTAGGTCAGTTCGTGAACAAGTTGAAGAAGAACAGCAGCAAAGAACAGCAAAGAACACACGCTCTGTATGTGAGGCTGAGCTTTAGCTGTATGTGTGTACATATCTTGTTTGTATTGGTTTTTTACCACGCCGCTGTCTAAGAAAACACCCATTACTTTAGAATTGATTGTAAGTTATGATTTTATGATGACGCTTGCTTAAAATTACAATAATTGTATATATTGAATATCCTCTATATTCTAATTTTGTTTAATGTACTATAAATGAATGAAATTAACGAATGAAAATATGTACAAATGCAAAATGTACATCAGACATGACACCAAATTGTATTAATTGTCTATAGGGTATTAGTGCGTCGCGTCAATAAGCGACACTCAGCAAATAAATTTGTGTCTCAAGAAGTCTTCTCAAAAATATTTGGCTGGCAATTTCGGCAGCTCTGCACACGTACACACACATATGAATGTACTTGCAAGTTCTCTCTGTGGATGGAAATTCGCATCAGAAAATGAGGGATGATTTCAAATTTGACTCGCAAGTGTGGCACTAAAATCCGTATGGTCCCATTTATTACCCATTTATATGTCATTAATATCCATATTCAAGGATATATGTATATATGTTTTTTAGCGCATACTACTTTTTTATATATGATCAAATATATTATTGTATAATACAATACACCATACAATGAAATATATATTTTTGAATATATATACATATATAAGCTTATTATATTAGTATATTCTATATTAAACAAAGTTAGAATCTAAAGCATGTCCAAAATAACAGTTATTCTGGTATTATAAGGCAAGCGTCTTCAAAAAGGGCCGACTCCAATAATGCTAAAGTGAAGGGTGGCGCGAGCACAAAAATCAAAACATAGTTTGGAAAGCGAAAATTTCAGTTGTGCGCTCATACACACTTGCAAACACGCAATGTACATGCATGCTCATGAGCACAAATACACTCTCACGACTCGCCGAGGAGCTGATCCACACATGCACAACACGCAAAATAAGCGAGAATAAATGTGCACTCATACACTCTCACGACTGGTGTAGCTGGTCTCCTGGTGTAGCTGATGTCAGACTGCCGTGCGTCCATTTTCGGTACATGAATTGTCATGTCTATACATATATTGTATGGTTAGTGATAACACCAAATATGGAAAATGTAATTATTTTTCCACTGTGGCAGCAACAGTCAACCAATGATGTTGAAAAAAATTGATGGTGGTGTTCGACAAATAAATAAATTCGATGAGAAGGAATTTTTAGCAATGCTAAAGTATTTTAATGAAGGTATGGCAAGAAGGGTGTGGATAGTTGTAAGTAAAATGCAATCAAAGTTAATTGTTATGTACAAGACTATGTTGCTTTTGTTTTAGAAGCGGTACGGAACTTTTCGTCTTCGTCATAGGCTTCCAAATTTATTCCATTTCAATTTACTTCAGGTATAGATTTGCTTATGTGAACATCGGATCTCCAGAAAGTTGCAACGATTCCACAATATATCAAAATTCGAGCCTTGCACAACAGATCGAAGCGTCGGCAATATTGGAGGAAAACCACAACAGCCCCATTAATGAGAATTGTGTTCTGCTTAATTAAAGTGAACAACATAAACAGCGGGATCTGTATTTATCTGCAGATATATTCAGATCTGCCATTGCAAAACGTTGCTTAAATGAATAAAATATGTTTAAGAGCAGATTCAAATTTAAATTTTGCCGCGTAAAATTTTTAACTGAGTACAAATTGGCAAAAATTCATATAATGGTTAGATCAAATTGTTTAAACTAATTTTATTATTAAAAACGAGGGGGAACGTTGTGAGCCGCGGCAAAGGCCACGGCTCTACCTTATACCCGGTACTCAGTCAGTATATATGTACATATGTACATACATATATGAGCTTGCGATTTATGCAATTTCTTATATGTTCGCAAAAGGGACAAATTAAAAATATGGGCAAAAAATAATATTTAAAAAAATGAAGTAAATTTTTGGAATATTATACATGTTTCCGATTTTATTTGCATATGATTTTTACATCTGCTTCTAAATTTCTACATGACATGTATAACTACATATGTATTTGAGACGTACAAGTGTTTAGGACAGAGAGAGAGGGAATGAGTCAGCGCTTGGCAGGCGTTGTGTAGCCACTGAAATTTAATTTGTTTCTTCTGGCCATAATATTGATCCGACCTGATAAATATTTGGCAATCTGATAGATATGGTAATTTCCCATGATGCTACGTTTTCATTTATCTTAAAAATTGTGAATTCCACAGATTTTTGTTTTTTGTGGGGGCGGAAAGGGGCGTGGCGAAATTTTGAAATACACTTGTGCAGGTTTGGTTTCACAGGAGCTTGAATAGAAAGTTTGGTTGCTCTAGCTTTTATAGTCTCTGAGAACTAGGCGTCACAAAATACGAATGGGCAAAGCGGATGGGGTCGCGTGTGAGAGAGAGCGAGAGGGAATGATGACTTTCGAAATGGTTTTCTTCATTGCAGCTATAATAATAATCTGATCTGATCCAGATTCAACACTCTGATAGAAATGGCCTTTCTCTATGATTCTGCGTATTTAGTTTTCTTGTATCTTCAAAATTGTGTGTGCCACAGACTTTCGTTCTTTGTGGGGGCGGAAAGGGGCGGGGCGAAATTTTGAAATACACTTTGAGTAGTGTGATAACACAGAAGACTGGATACAAAATTTGGGTGTCTTAACTTTAATAGTCTCTGAGATATAGGCGCAAATGAAGACGGACAGACGGACGGACAGACAGACATGGCTATATCGACTCGGCTATTGATGCTGATCAAGAATATATATACTTTATGGGGTCGGAAACGCTTCCTTCTGTGCGTTACACACAATCGTTATCCCCACAAATCTAATATACCCCTATACTCTTCGAGTACCGGGTATAAAAAGCATTTCAACAATATAGTTGATTTCAAATTTTTTGCTGCAAATCCCATGTCTTTGAATCCTTTCACTGTTTCCGTGATCTTCTCAGGGTAAGAAAGTCTGCTTGCAAATACTTGCCAGCGAGTTGAGCAGCTACCTCGCGACAAAACTGCAGTAATATGAGGCAGACAAAAGCCGTTGACACACCAAATAGACAAATAAATTGCAATATTCCGTAGGCGATCCTAGGCAATAAAGGGCTATGGCTATTCTCTTCTCCAGAGGGATTGTCAGTCGAAAAGTATTTTTTTTCTTTTTGAGATTGGGCAACAGTCCAACGAGAATGTTGAAGTACTCCTTTCCATGCAGAAATTTTCCTTAAAAAAGGCATCGGAGTTCTCCACAACATCTTCCTCCCAAAATGAACCATATCGTGGCTATTGCAATGAAGAATACATTATTTAATTGAAAAGAGAGAACATTGTCTGCTCTTTACCTACAAGAGTCCAAACGCAAGGAGTTGCAAGACGAATTGCAACTTTTCTGAGGATAGCCCAGACACTTCCATGCACTTCAACAGATTCGCTTCATTTTGCGCCACCGCAGAAAAAATAATTAGCTCTTTTTCTGACATATTTTGTTGATTTAAAGACATTATTTATTTTGTTTACAAATTTTTCTTCCTCTTCCCAAGACGCAAAGACGCTGTAGTGTAAACGGCAAACCTGCTTCTCTGCGTCTTCTCCGATATCGATAGGTAACGCACCAAGTGTAAAAAGCCTATAAAACTACATTTGATTCTTTTTATTTATTCGCATTCTTCTCCCGAAGGAATTGCAGCATCTCTAACTAAATATTGAGCATATGATATAGAAAAACTTCCTGGCTCCAAGTCATTTGCTAGGGAATATCAGTTATTTTTGTCAGTCATTGTTTTCATATTTGCAGTAAATGACAATTTTTCAGAGTAGTATTTGAAAACCATCGGCTAAGTATCGCATAGAAACGTGCGGTTTAGGAATATCCAAAATGGATGGTGGAACTAATACCCTCTGCCCATTGAGCCCGTCACGGGGGAACGTTGGGATTTTTGACAGACGGTGATACTGCGATTCACACTGGCACCGTCTACCGTTTACCGTCTAACAGGTGATGACAAAAACAAAACTAAGTTTCTAAGCGGAAGAATTTTTTACTTTTGTTTGGAAAATAATGGATTTAAAAGACTTAGCAATTGTTTTAACTGTGGTTCAACAGCAAAATATTTTCTTGCAACAACTAATGATGTTGTTGGACGAAATGAATAAAGATAGCGATTACAGCGGCGACTTTGGCGAGGAGGAGCTCCATCTTTGGACATTTTGAAAGAATGATGTGCCTGACAACAACGAGGCGTTTTTCAAGGAGAGCTTCAGAATGGAGAGGACCTGCTTTAACATTTTAGTAAATCGGCTGGTGCTCCGGAAACAGGATACAAACTGTAGAGCTGCCATTCCATAGGAGAAGCGAATTGCCATTACCATGTGCACCTTGGGCTCGTCCTCTGAGTATCGGACAGTTGGTAGGCTTTTCGGCGTGGCACCAAACACCGTGTGCAACATCCTGCACGAGTTTTGCAGAGCAGTCATCCACGAATTTTCGGATAAGTACATGTCGCCCAACTATCACACTTCCGAAAAAATGTATGAGTGTGTGAAGGGATTCGAGGCAATTGGATTTCCTCAGTGCCTGGGTGCAATTGGTAAAAAATCAATAACATATGTATTTATATGTATGCATATAAATTGGTTTGAACACTTCCTTTTCAATCTAGATGGCTGCCACATCGAAATTAAACAACCCGCAGCTGAGGCAGTCGACCACCACAATTATAAAGGCTGGTATTCAACCGTATTGTTGATTATAGGTAGGATACTGCCATGAAATTATGTATTTATTAATAGGTTACAGTATTCTTATTTTGTATCACTTTACATACAGATTTACATACATATGTGAACATTGGCTCTGCAGGAAGTTGCAATGACTCCATGATCTATCGGAAGTCAAGCCTTGAAAAACGCATTGAAGCTTCAGAGATGCCTCAGGAAAAATCCAAGGAAATTGAAGGAGTGCAGGTGCCTGTAATGCTGATCGGGGACTCGGCGTTCCGATTTTCTAAAAGGCTAATGAAGCCATATCCATTTTCTACAGCCGCTTCTTTGGAACAGCGTTCGTTCAACTACAACTTATCTAAAGCTAGGCGAGTTGTATAAAATGCTTTTGGTCATTTGAAAGCTAGATTTAGGATAATCGGAAAAGGTCTCGACAGCAACCATAAAAACAATAGCGCAATAATTATGTGCTGTTGCATACTGCACAATATTTTAAATATGCACAACAGCGTAATTAACGATAGTTGAGAGCTTTTACCAGCAGAGCAGAGAGAGCAGCCCGATACCAGCAATAGTTCTGCTGATTATAACCAGTCAGCAGAACAGATACGATCTGCTATAGCAAAATATTGCGTAAATCGCAAACAATAAAAAATAAAATACAATTTAGAAACTTTTTTATTCATTTTTGTTTTGTTTTAAGCAATCCAAAAGATTATTCTGGAATTTGGATTGACCTCTTACTAGTGCATCCATTCGTTTGCCCAGCAGCTCAGCCATTTCGATCTGCTTCTTGTGAAACTCTGTCTGTTCTTCTAATCTTGCTTTGGCTACATCAGCAAGCACCTTGAAGCCATCAACCTTGTTGCGCTTCGGAGGGGACCATTGCTGGCAGAGAATGCACTCGAACCGAACTGCAGGAACCGTCCAGGTCGACCTCGATAATAGCTCCCTCCGAAAAGAATTGATCTGAATCTGTTATTTAACGCCTATTATAAATATATTGTTAAGAACATCTATTTTTAAACTTACTTTCGTTGTCCACCGTGTTCTGCTCCATATTGTTTACCCAGAGAGATCCCAAGAAGGAGTTCAACTTCTCATAATGCTTCCATCCAGATGGAGCACCTCCTCTTGGCCCTACTTTCTCCTTCTCCATTCTACAAAGTATAAAAATAAAGTTAATTTCAATTTCTATGACATGGAATACCACGGATACTTTTCCATATATGTATGTATTTATAAGGAAGCAGTTTCATTACAAAAGCTTTGAAACTTTTGTGGACTTATTTCAAACTCGCAAGAAATGGCAATATATACTCAAATGGTTGGGTATTTGCGAACGCCCTCCTACCAGTACTGCCATCATTTGTATTGCCGCTTCCTTTTTGTTTTGGTCGATCTACGTGCAGTCCCATTTGCTTCCATAGCTTATCATGAATATTTTTCTTCCGGCAATTTAACAAAACCTTGTCACTTGCATCTCGCACTCGACATTTATTTAGACCAATCCGATATGAAACGTGCAATAGGAATTCAAAGAATCTTAACCATGAATATATTGGACTCACTCCATATTGAAGAGCATAAGGATTCGGCTTAAAAATTTCAACATTTCTTTAGGACGTTGATGTGCAATGACTACACCATCAAGTGGCCCAAGCGACACCAGCCGATGGCTGTTACGCGCGGATCCCAGGCAAGAACGCAGCCCACCTCCCGCCCAACCGACCGAGGAGCGCTGCCGCATAACGCGCGACTCGTTTACCGAACCGATCGCGGACATGCAGGAAGGATAGGTGTTAGACTAGTGTTCGAGGAAAAGTAGAACAAATCTAACTAAAGAAGCGAAGTAATTACTAGTTACGGGAAAGATATAATATATATATTTGTGTCAATAAACGTTAAATTTAGATCACATGAAACTGCAATATTTCTATTAGATATTTTGTTAAATATGTACGGTGATAGTTTTAAAACTTCTTCCTTTAATTTGTTTGTTTTCTTTTAAAATGTGCTCCTTACCTTCTTTAACGAATTAAATTTTGAATGGTCTACAAAATTTTACTGACTGTGTTTTTGCATTTAGCCACAGAACTCTTCCTAAAAAATCAACTAATTTAATTGGTATAAAAGAAGTGACGAATAAGGATTGGTCAAATGTTTCCGTCTCCGTCCCTAGAAATCCCTGTTTGTATAAGCTTTGTCCAGTCGATCGGTCGAATCCATAGCTTGCAATCAAACAAACATCATTTATTTCTGGAAATTAACTAAAAACTTCTTTTTGAAAAGTTATTATCCTCTTTGCAGTGTGATTGACCATATTTTGTGATGAAAATTGGGTCATGGTTTCCGTGGCTTCATTGTCAATGGGACTGCACAGCAATTTAGCTTTGTAGACTTTATCATAGCTTGGCAATATATCAAAGCCATGTTTCCGTATTAAAGTCCTAATGCTGTTGTATTGTCTTCTAGTAAAAAAATTCTCCAGTAAAAATGCTAAAGCCCAATCATTAATTTTATTAACTTAAAATTTTTTGGCAGATATGGCAGCTGCATGAGAGTGTAAATCAATATTATGATCTTGAGTAGCTGCGAGTTCGGAAGGTAGTTTGCGCTTCAAACGTGTGCCGCCTTCATCATAAGATAAGTGTCGTCCTTTTGAATGTCTTGTCAAATCATCTTCATCAATTTGCAACGTCATTTTTCCAGCAAGCCACTTTGAATGTTGGTCTTTAAATCTTGTTATCTTTCTTTGACATTTTGGCAGATATTTGTAAATGTAACCGGTGAAATCGGAAGTGTTTGTCATTATTTGTTTTTTCTTCTCTATATTTAAATTTTTAATAAGCTTTCCAAACACTTGATTGGAAATCGCCCACCTTGAATCCAAAGCTCAAGAAATTCCTTACCAAACGCGAAATAAAAACAAAAAATAATTAAATTCATTAAGTTAAGCATATATTAATGAACATAAATGCATTATTAGTCTCGAGAAAGAGCTAGAAAGATGCCATGCCACTCTACAAAACATGTGACTTATAGGCTATGTTTGCCAAAAAATAAAAGCAACACAACAATAACACGTAAAAGCAAAGACAAAACATCAAAACACAAACATTGATTTACATTTAACAATCAACATACCTTTATCGGTGTTTTCCATTTCAAAGTAATGTTTATTGACAACAAAAAATAGTTTGCAAAAATCCAGTTAAGCATTTGCAAAAAAATAATGCCAATAATGCCAGCGACCTAAAATCTATACGAAACATTAAGTTTTTGGGGGTGACATGGTTCATGGTTTTTTTATAGACCAAACTGAACATGTGTAACAGTAATACACTTTTTACATTAGGCCGCATCATTGGATTTTTCCGTAAAATGGAACATGCGACAATAATACACATAAGAGCCCTGTGGATAGAAGAAGACAATGATGCGGCCGCATGATTATTTATTTAATTGAAAATTATCAACTATTTAATTGAAAAGAGAACATTATCTGCTGTTTACTAACAAACGTCCAAACGCGAG
Source organism: Drosophila algonquin (assembly GCA_035041765.1). Lineage (NCBI taxonomy): Eukaryota > Metazoa > Arthropoda > Insecta > Diptera > Drosophilidae > Drosophila > Drosophila algonquin. The sequence goes on along the minus strand of JAWNKY010002349.1, from coordinate 8,974 downwards.
AGGGACGTTGCAGTTGCAAAACAAATTGCAACTCTTCTGCATTCCCCTCCGATTCCATGCACTTCAAAAAATTGTCTTCATTTTGCGCCACCGCGGATAAAAGAATCAAATCTTTACAAATATCTTTTGGGATGCACTGATTACAATTTTCAAAGTGCCACTTTAAAATTAAAGTCAGCATACACGTAATTTTTGTTCGGTGGAGCCAACGATAGCTCCACATACATCGGAGTCCTCCTTAACAAGCTTCATAAATAATTGGGTGCTCGCAGTGAAACTCCCAAATACACCGTTTTCCACATTTAAAAATAAATCGCTTAATAATTTAGTAATTTCTTTTAATTTCAATAAAAATGCCTGTGCTCTCTTCTTCTTATTCAATGAGTTTGTTTTCATTTGCAGGCCGAACAGCTGACAAAATGATGCGGAAAAGATGAGGCGTAGGTGTAAACGCCTCGCATTATTTTTCCGCACCTACGACAATGATGCGGTAGTGTAAAAGGCCATAACTCAAGACACAAAAACAGCTGAACTGACAAAAACAGTGTTACTAAAAAAAAAAGCTGCTGAAAATCATGTACAGTGGCTCAGAGCCAAAACCATGCAGTGTCAAATAAAAAGTTTAAGTTTTAATACGAACTAACAGGTGGGGAAAACACAGTATTCTCGTGCCACACCTCTAAAAGCACCTCCAAGGTTTAGTTTAGTTTAGGTTACTAGTTTCTAGTAATAAAATTGGATATTAAGTAATTTTTATAAATATTTGTTTGTTTACCTTTTTTCTCATATGTTTTTTGTTGTTTTCTAGTGGTGATAATTACACGATAGGCAGATCAGGATTGAAATATTCGAAAAATCGGACAAACTCAACTAAACGCAACCAAAACTCAACTTTTTTGCCGCCTCTAGGTCCCCTATGCTTCCCCATGTAAACGAAACTCGAGTTTTGCCCGAAACTTAATAACTCAACCGTGGTGTAAATAGGCTATAACAGAGAAATTTCGAAACGGCAAAACCTTACGGACCATCCCCGAAATGGATGGTGGATGGTTGTCTGTGGGAACAGGCTATTAGGCCAGGAAAACCCAAACAAAAATTACTGGCCCAGTTTGTTTTTATATATAGTTTGACAGTAATTTTAAGAACGGGGGTGCATGTCATAACGCCCAGTGTCATAACACCCGTGGGCGTTATGACACCAAAAATAGTGTCGTAGCGTCCATGGGTGTTATGACATTTCCAAAAGTGGCATAGCGCCCATTCTCAAAGTGTCGTAGCGCCCGTGGGCGCCTCAACTTTTTAAATCTTGCAAAATGCATCAAGAATCAATGAGCTTACCGATATGAATTTACCGTTCATTTTCTTATCTTCATTTTCGCTATTGCTCTGCCCATATTGCAGACAAATAGTTGAAAGTAGTGAAAAAGTTTACCAATAAAATATGAATTTATTATTATTTAACCGCAACATTTATTTGGGAAAGGATGCTTGCAACAATTTTATTTCAAAAACTATTTATAAAGTAAAGAAATAATGAAAATTTGTATACAAAAAATCGCGCGATTTTTGTTATTTCGCAGAGTCTGTATCATATTATTATTTAATTTTTATAAGCTTCGGGCGTTATAGTGTCATAAGGCCCACAAAAAAGTGAAATAAAGCCCTGCTGGCGCTATGACACTTTTCGAAATGTCATAGCGCCCATGGGCGCTACGACACTATTTTTTGTGTCATTATGCCCACGGGCGTTATGACACTGGGCGTTATGACATGTACCCTCTTAAGAACGGTGATTACGCCTATGATGGTAAGGCGATTCAGCTATTCAATTTTGACGGGAATACCCAAAGTATTATTTATATGTAAATATACCTTCCTTGGTCACACTGGGTCAGATCATTCTTACATTATTCATATATCCATACATTTGATAAAGAAAGAAAGTCCAGGAAAAAAAAACACATTTGATACACATTGGATCATCAATTGTTTTTTCGTTATGGGTGTGTTTTATAGAATCGCTGTTCAATCTTCAATATATGGGTAAAATGTTTCCATTTAATTTTCATATTCCAATCTATAAACAAATGTTATTTTAGTTATCGCTCGATGTCTATGTTTCCGCAACATTACGGTGACCCTTTTACTAAAGGAGAAATGAACGATTTGAATAAGAGTGAACTGACTAAGTTCTACCATATACCTATAAGGGCAGCTCTAAACAATTATTCTGATACTGTCTTTAGTGACGAAATCAAACTGAAAATGTTCAGTTATATAACAAAAAATGGAAACAAAGCCTTGGCCAGAGGTCTTTTGTCAAGAACATTAGAAATAATTAAACGTGCGCAAACTGAGCGTATTCACCTGTGCGTAGAAGATAAACAGAAAGTTAACACAAATGCAGAAAAGCTGCTAATAGAGGCAATTGAAAATAGTAGACCATTGCTTCAGTTGACATCTATAAAACGTGGCGGTGTGAACTATCAAGTCCCGGTTCCCATAACGAAAAAAAGATCTTATTTTCTCGCTATGAAATGGCTTCTAGATGCAGCGTTTGAAAAAGATAATAAAGTATGTCTTCCAGAGAGATTAGCTTGGGAAATTCTGGACGCTGCCCATGGCCAAGGTAGAGTTATAAAAAAAAAAGATGATGTGCATAAGCAGTGTGAAAGTAATCGCGCATACGCACATTATCGGTGGAGCTAGTTTAATATATAATAAAAATGTGTATATCAAAACTAAAATAAAATTTATAAAATGTAAACTTAAAGCGTTTCCGACCCAATAAAGTATATATGTACATTAGGGTGGGTCAATTTTTTTTTTCGCAATAAGCGTTTAAATCTTTGTCAATACTCAATATAATAAAATATAAATTTCAATTTGAATGAAATATATGTTTGTACTTACTGGAAGAAATAACTATTCCAACTTCAAAACAACCGCTATTGAATTTGGCAAAACACTTACTTAAATGTATATTTTTAATTTTTTTTCACTTGGCAATGTTACCTATAATTGTTCATTGCTGTTTATTTGCGCTGTTGAATCACTTGTTCTTAAATATCTAAGAAGTGGAAAAATGTAATCTTTAAAAGACTTGTTTTATTCGTTTAAAAGCTGAAATTGTCAATATTTTCCGACATTTCCGCTGTGATCCTTTCTGATAGAATTATGAAATTTATACTTATGAATTTATACTTTGAAAACTCGGATATAATCGCAATAGAATTGTTTCTTGGGCTAAATTGTTATACCCGGTACTCGAAGAGTAAAAGGGTATATTAGATTTGTGCGGATAACGGTTGTGTGTAACGCACAGAAGGAAGCGTTTCCGACCCCATAAAGTATATATATTCTTGATCAGCATCAATAGCCGAGTCGATATAGCCATGTCTGTCTGTCCGTCTGTCCGTCTGTCCGTCCGTCCGTCTTCATTAGCGCCTATATCTCAGAGACTATTAAAGCTAGAGCAACCAAGTTTTGTATCCAGTCTCCTGTGTGATCACACTACTCCAAATGTAATTCAAAATTTCGCCCCGCCTCTTTCCGCCCACACAAAGGACGAAAGTCTGTGGCGTACACAATGTTGAAGATACGAGAAAACTAAAAACGCAGAATCATAGAGAATGCCCATTTCTATCAGAGTGTTGAATCTGGATCAGATCGGATCATTATTATAGCTACAATGAAGAAAACCATTTCGAAAGTCATCATTCCCTCTCGCTTTCTCTCACACGCGACCCCATCTGCTTTGCTTATTTGTTTAAATGAGCGCCTAGATCTCAGAGACTATAAGAGCTAGAGCAATCAAACTTTCTATCCAAGCTCCTGTGATATCAAACCAGCACAAGTGTATTTCAAAATTTTGCCACGCCCATTTCCGCCTCCACAAAGGACGAAAATCTGTGGAATCCACAATTTTAAAGATACGAGAAAACCAAAAACGCAGAAACATGGAAAATTACCATATCTACTAGATTGCCGAATATGGATCAGGTCGAATCAATATTATGACCAGAAAAAACAAATTAAATTTCAGTGGCTACGAAACGCCTGCCAAGCTCTTACTCATTCCCTCTCTCTCTCTCGCAAACACTTGTACGGCTCCAATATGTACTTATACATGTCATGAAAAAAAAACCATAATTCCTTAAAAAATTATACATTTTAGGCGTCAGTTCATTTCGCCATTTTCCCATATTTGTTAAGATATTTATCCCTTCATTATACCCGGTACTCGAAGAGTATAGGGGTATATTAGATTTGTGGGGATAACGGTTGTGTGTAACGCACAGAAGGAAGCGTTTCCGACCCCATAAAGTATATATATTCTTGATCAGCATCAATAGCCGAGTCGATATAGCTATGTCTGTCTGTCCGTCCGTCTGTCCGTCCGTCCGTCTGTCCGTCTTCATTTACGCCTATATCTCAGAGACTATTAAAGCTAGAGCAACCAAGTTTTGTATCCCGTCTCCTGTGTGATCACACTACTCCAAATGTGTTGCAAAATTTCGCCCCGCCCCTTTCCGCCCGCACAAAGGACGAAAGTCTGTGGCGTACACAATTTTGAAGATACAAGAAAACTAAAAACGCAGAGTCATAGAGAATGCCCATTTCTATCAGAGTGTTGAATCTGGATTAGATCGCATCATTATTATAGCTACAATGAAGAAAACCATTTCGAAAGTCATCATTCCCTCTCGCTCTCTCTCACACGCGACCCCATCTGCTTTGCCCATTCGAATTTTTTGACGCCTAGTTCTCAGAGACTATCAGAGCTAGAGCAACTAAACTTTCTATCCAAGCTCCTGTGATACCAAACCTGCACAAGTGTATTTCAAAATTTTGCCACGCCCCTTTCCGCCCCCACAAAGGACGAAAATCTGTGGAATCCACAATTTTAAAGATACGAGAAAAACAAAAACGCAGAAACATGGAAAATTACCATATCTACCAGATTGCCGAATCTGGATCATATCGGATCAATATTATGGCCAGAAGAAACAAATTAAATTTCAGTGGCTACGCAACGCCTGCCAAGCGCTGACTCATGCCCCCTCCCTCTCTCGCTCTGTCCTAAGTACTTGTACGTCTCAAATATGTAGTTATACATGTCATGTAGAAATGTAGGCGCAGATATACAAAGCATATGTAAACAAAAATGGAAACATGTATAAAAATTCCAAAAATTTCATTTTTTTAATTTAAATATTATTTTCGTCCCTTTTGAGAACATATAATAAATTTCATAAATCGTAGGCTCATATATGTATGTATATACATATATACTGACTGAGTACCGGGTATAAGGTAGAGCCGCGGCCTTTGCCGCGGCTCACAACGTTCCCTCTCGTTTTTAGTTAGGTACATTAAATAGGCGTCGTTTAAAGTATCATTTTTAAAATTCTACCTATGGATAAATGGATAAGTTGCAGCCGTTTGACCAAACCTTCGTACGCCGAATTTCTCTGTGAAATGCCGTTCGGTACCATCCCAAATTGCATTTTACAGTTACAAACCATTTAATTTTCGCTGTGGACTAAAAAATCGACATGTATGTATATGTTCCTTATATACACATTTAATAAAAAATGTTTATATTTTAATATAACATAAGGGAAATATATCCCTTACATACACATTTAACTTAAAATGTACCTAAACAAAATTGTTTTGAGACGTATATGTACATGGAAATAACTATGGTCTTTTTTACCTTAAACAGATAATTATTTTAATTATTCCACAATAGGTTGCTTCTGTACTTTCTACTTCAAAAGATTTTACAAATGTTCCCAAAACATATTTTTTATACCTAAAAATTTTGAGCACCATCCCCAAATAATGAAATTTTCCCCAAATATGAGTTAGTTATACAGAATGTCCCGAAAGTGTACACTGTACATACCTATATATATAAGCGATATATGTATATGCCTAGCTTTTGCTGTCCTCAACAATATTAAGGATTGCTTTAGTGCAGCTTCTTTTTATACCCGGTACTCGAAGAGTAAAAGGGTATATTAGATTTGTGCGGATAACGGTTGTGTGTAACGCACAGAAGGAAGCGTTTCCGACCCCATAAAGTATATATATTCTTGATCAGCATCAATAGCCGAGTCGATATAGCCATGTCTGTCTGTCCGTCCGTCCGTCCGTCTGTCCGTCTGTCCGTCTTCATTTGCGCCTATATCTCAGAGACCATTTAAGATAGAGCAACCAAATTTTGTATCCAGTCTCCTGTGTGATCACACTACTCCAAATGAATTTCAAAATTTCGCCCCGCCCCTTTCCGCCCGCACAAAGAACGAAAGTCTGTGGCGTACACAATGTTGAAGATACGAGAAAATTAAAAACGCAGAATCATAGAGAATGACCATTTCTATCACAGTGTTGAATCTGGATCAGATCGGATCATTATTATAGCTACAATGAAGAAAACCATTTCGAAAGTCATCATTCCCTCTCGCTCTCTCACACACGCGACCCCATCTGCTTTGCCAATTCGTATTTTTTGACGCCTAGTTCTCAGAGACTATAAGAGCTAGAGCAACCAAACTTTCTATCCAAGCTCCTGTGATACCGAACCAGCACGAGTTTGTTTTAAAATTTTGCCACGCCCCCTTCCGCCCCCACAAAAGACGAAAATCTGTGGAATCCACAATTTTTAAGATAAATGAAAACCAAAAACGCAGAATCATGAAAAATTACCATATCTACCAGATTACCGAATCTGGATCAGATCGGATCAATATTATGGCCAGAAGAAACAAATTAAATTTCAGTGGCTATGCAACGCCTGCCAAGCGCTGACTCATGCCCCCTCCCTCTCTCTCTCTGTCCTAAACACTTGTACGTCTCAAATATGTAGTTATACATGTCATGTAGAAATGTAGGCGCAGATATACAAAGCATATGTAAACAAAAATGGAAACAAGTATAAAAATTCCAAAAAAATTTTTAATTTTAAATATTATTTTCGTCCCTTTTGAGAGCATATAATAAATTACATAAATCGTAGGCTCATAAATGTATGTATGTATATACTGACTGAGTACCGGGTATAAGGTAGAGCCGCGGCCTTTGCCGCGGCTCACAACGTTCCCTCTCGTTTTTCCTAAATCCGGATTGATTTTTGCTGAGTAGACTGTTGGTTACCATATATTCTTTAATTTGAAAAGCTAGTACATTTTCAAAGACTTTTGACAGAAAGGGAAGATTGAGATTGGTCTGAAGTCTCCATTGTTGAAGAATTGCTGGGGATGAGCAAGCAATTGGAAGCGTCTTTTGATCAGAAACCCCATTACGAGTCTAATTCGAGTCATTTTGATGATTTAAAAACGATTAATCGCTTGTGCGATTAAAGCGCGACTCGAAAACGACTCGCATGTATGCCTTAAATATGATGAATCGCGCAAAATTTGAAGCAATCAAAAATTGAGCATTATAGCGATTGAAATATGCTTACTTCATCGCGATGTCGGCATGTACGACTATTTTGAACACCTTGGCGACTCAAAAACGACTCACTTCCATGCTCAAAATATGATTGCATGCACGAAATGTAAAGCAATCACAATTTGAGCATGCAGGTGATTGGAATATGCTTTGTATCATAAATGTAACTTATGGGCAATAATACCATGCCAGTCAATGACGCCTGATGGTCGTGATGTCTGAGACGCAGCACAAAACGAAAGGTCCCCGGTTCGAACCCCAGTTGGGTCAAAGAAAGGTAAATTCGTAATTTATAATAAATAAACATATTAACATAACACAATTGTAATACATAAAGATTACACTGTTATACAAATTAATAAATAAATAAAAATGTTATTCTGATAACAAAAAAAGTAAAAAAAATAAAATTTTATTTTTAACAAAAAATTCGGCTCGAAAAAGACTCGCTTTTGATTGCAAATGCGACTCAAAATTGATTGAAATATGACTATTTTCTGACTCGAACGAGAGGGAACGTTGTGAGCCGCGGCAAAGGCCGCGGCTCTACCTTATACCCGTACTCAGTCAGTATATACATCCATTCATTTATGAGCCTACGATTTATGAAATTTATTATATGTTCTCAAAAGGGACGAAAATAATATTTAAATTAAAAAAATGAATTTTTTGGAATTTTTATACATGTTTCCATTTTTGTTTACATATGCTTTGTATATCTGCGCCTACATTTCTACATGACATGTATAACTACATGTTTGAGACGTACAAGTGTTTAGAAGAGAGAGGGAGGGGGTATGAGCCAGCGCTTGTGCAGGCGTTGCGTAGCCACTGAAATTTAATTTGTTTCTTTTGGCCATAATATTAATCCAACCTGATCCATATTCGGCAATCTGGTAATATGGTAATTTTTCATGATTCTGCGTTTTTGGTTTTCATTTATCTTAAAAATTGTGGATTCCACAGATTTTCGTCTTTTGTGGGGGCGGAAAGGGGCGTGGCAAAATTTTGAAATACACTTATTCAGGTTTGGTATCACAGGAGCTTGGATAGAAAGTTTGGTTGCTCTGGCTTTATAGTCTCTGAGAACTAGGCGACACAAAATACGAATGGGCAAAGCGGATGGGGTCGCGTGTGAGAGAGAGCGAGAGGGAATGATGACTTTCGAAATGGTTTCCTTCATTGTAGCTATAATAATGATCCGATCTGATCCAGATTCAACACTCTGATAGAAATAGGCATTCTCTATGACTCTGCGTTTTTGAGTTTTCTCGTATCTTCAAAATTGTGTACGCCACAGACTTTCGTCTTTTGTGTGGGCGGAAAGGGGCGGGGCGAAATTTTGAAATTCATTTGGAGTAGTGTGATCACACAGGAGACTGGATGCAAAACTCTGGTTGCTCTAGCTTTAATAGTCTCTGAGATATAGGCGCTAATGAAGACGGACGGACGGACAGACGGACGGACAGACAGACATGGCTATATCGACTCGGCTATTGATGCTGATCAA
>JAWNKY010002345.1:0-23573 GCA_035041765.1 Drosophila algonquin | reverse complement strand
CAGTGGGCGTTTTCAAACATTTCCGATAGCAGGGCCACCGCGCGCACCTTTGAGACTGTCTATAGTTATCATAGTGGAATTCTAGTTAATGTTAAGGAGGCAGAAGATTAGATTTGGATAGGTTTGGATAGGTCAGCGACCCGCCCCCCGCACGAACCGTAAGCCCATACGGACCGGCAGGAACCTGCAGGGGACGCGTATTCTTAATTATATTATTATTACTTTTAACTTTAATCTTTTATTTTGTTTAATCTCTTTTTTTCGTTTTTTTATCCGTTTTCCGTTTTATTATTTTGTTAAGTTTATATTACGTATATTTATTTGTAATAATTTTTACTTCTTTAGGTATTCATTTTAGGATAGATTATTTCTACGTATTTAGGTATTCATTTAAGTATAGATATTTTTTTTAAAGGATTGGAATCCTATTTTTAATTTTTTTGGGGAATATGGAGCTTAAAAATGCCTTTAAAAGCAGCTCAAGTCGACTCGTAGGTCCCCAAGATTATATTTTGGCTAGAGTGACCCCATTGCATCGCGATGGCCTCCCCGTGGTGTTCCCTGGGTACCAATTTAATGTATTTAATGTATTAAATTGGTAGCTAATTCGAGCGGCGTTTACGTATCAAATATGTATATTATATATGTAAGTTACATACAAGTAAATTACAAGGTTATACCTATACACATAGACTAGCTGAGTACCGGGTATAAAGTAGAGCCGCGGCTATGGCCCACAACGTTCTCTCTCGTTTTAGTTAGATTAGGCCTACTTTTCCTCGAACACTAGTCTAACTCCTATCTTTCCTGCATGTCCGCGATCGGTTCAGTTAACGAGTCGCGCGTTGTGCGGCAGCGCCCCTCGGTCGGTTGGGCGGGAGGTGGGCTGCGTTCTTGCCTGGGATCCGCGCGTAACAGCCATCGGTTGGTGTCGCTTGGGCCACTTGATGGTGCAGTAATTGCATATCAACGTCCTAAAAAAAAAGCAAACGTGAGAGAGGAATACACTTACGTGGGTCCCACCTCGTCAAACGTGCTAGATCTAACTCTCGTAACGGGAAAGAGTACCTACATATCTGGATGGATCCTTGAAAGACCTTCCTTCTCAGACCACAGGTACCATCAATTCAAGTGTGAATTCGAATACACTCCGGAAGTGAAAGTCTATAGAAACCCTCGGAACACAAACTGGGAGAAGTTTAGAAAGACAGTCACTTCGAAACTCGCGAACCCGGGCTGAGTGAAATCCTCGGAGGACATAGAGAAGTCCCTAGAGACCTTATCTACGGAACTGCTAGAGGCATACCACACAGCATGCCCACCCTCTAGAAGAAGAAAGAAGTCCAAACCATTCTGGTGGAATCGGGACCTCTCTCTACAAAGAAATAACCTCATGGAATTTTTCAAGATCGCTAAACTAGCGAACGATGAGAACATTAACGAGGAAGACAAGACGCTACTAAATAAGTACAAGAAGGAAATACGTGAGGCACAACGTAGCTCATGAAGGAACTTCTGCTCCAACATTGAGAAAGTGCCTGAAACGGCTAGAGCGAGGAATCTGCTATCAAAGCAACCCACAGTACAAAGTCAGCTCAAATTAGACAGCGGACAGTAGTCAGAGGGCAGCAAAGAAGCCCTATAGGCACTAATGGCAGCAATATACGCAGCATACCTAAGAAGAGGCTATACCTATCCAATGGAGGACCTCTAGAGTTGTCTTCCTCCCAAAAGTAGGAAAGTTCAGCCATGACCGATAAGCCTAATCTCTCAGTACCAACGTGGATAAAACGGACCTCATCCTCTTCACCAAGAGGTTCAATGTACCAGCATCGATCCCCCGAAAATCAACCAGACAAGGCTAACCCCTAAAGCGCAGGCCAAATACCTCGTCATAGAACTGGATAACTAACTAATAACAAACTAACATGGAGAACCAACGTAGTGAAGTGGGTGAAAAAGGCCACCACTGCACTTTATGTTTCCAAGAACATGATTAGCAGCACATGGGGCCTGTCACCCGCTCTGATCAACCCCAACAAAAGCACTCGAGACCATACTTGGAATTGATCCCCTGGACATCCACGCTCGTCTGACTGCAGACAAGGCAGCACACCGCACAGTTCAATTGGCATGGACATGATCAGTGTCACTGACTACATGACTACATGCAAAAACAAACTTTTGTATGGGACCCGTAGACTGGAAAAAGGACGGGACCAGACTCAACACCTCAATATATAAACTGACGGCTACAAGATGAACGAAGGAGTAGGAGCGGGCCTATCCTGCACGAACCCTAAAAAAAGGCTGTCTTTTAAAGTACGCGACCGATGCAGCATATTCCAGGCGGAAGTTTTCGCCATCCAGAAGGCGGCAGAGATCGCTCAGCTCGCAGAGCGACCACACAATGCGGTTAACATATTCGTTGACAGCCAAGCGGCTATAAAATCTATGCATATGGCTTTGGCAGGGTGCACGCTTGAATGAGGGCGGCACGGCCGCGATATGGCTGCCTCAGAGATATGGCTGCCGCAAAGGCACCCCAAGATTGGCCTGTTGGCTGACTCACACCCACATATGGAACAAACTCACTGGGATTCTTGCTGGACGTTCCGAGCACAAGTAGATCCTCTCTAGAAAATTCAAATTATTGGCTTTCCAGTAGATTCAAAGCCGATCCTCTCCTCTATAAGCTCGGCGGAAACTTCCTCTGGCCCAGCCTCTCAGTGATATTCTGGGCCAGGCTATTGGGGAAAACAAACCGATGTCACACATATATCCATGTAATAACCCAGAAGTATCGTCTGCTTTCCAAATAATAACACTTGTATGTCCGTTGTTTTAATTTTATTCAGAGACCGGCAATGTTGGTCCCTCCAAGATCTTCAATCAACTAACTCTACTCTCAACTACTCAATTCTGCGTTGACGTTGGAGTCGACGACACCGCTGTCGTTGCTTTTCGCTGCCGGTTCCAACATCCCTCCTTTTTTCACCAGACGCAGTTTCAATCCTGGATCGGTGGTTGGGGCTTCCTTCTCAGATACATCTTCTGGTTGGTCTCCCATCATATCCGTATTCTTGGAAGCTTCTTGAGCGGTCGACGATACCTATGGAAGAAAACTTGGCGTTAACTTCTGTGGGAAAACAAAATTTTTAACCAGCACCTTATCACCAACCCCGATGTCACTTTCCTTTGCCCCTCTCCTTTTATCAGCCAATTCTTTTCCTTTTTGTTTAGTAACACAGTCTCGGTCTCTTTCAGCCGAATCTAAAACATCCCCCCTTAAATCCTGGATCCCTGGCTTTTATCTCGGATTACACGGTTAAACATTAGTTATGTTGGAGCCGTGCCAGTGCTACTGTGTGGTGTTACGTTATACATAAGTTAAACATTTTTGTATTTGATCTTTAAATTGATTCTTGTTCTGATAGGCTATTTTTAATCTCTTTACCAATGACTTGTTCATATTTTCAACTTCCCCTTTGGATTGAGGACAATACGGTGGAGTGGATAAAAAAAGCTGACAGATGCAGCTTTAAATCTGACTCAGACATTTTGTAGCTGCAACTTAACGTCTGGAAGATATTAAGCTTTCAAATTGAAATTTCATAATTTTTTTCTCCGAAATTTTGACTTTGAAAACTCAGGAAAAGTCGAAAAAAAAATTTGAATGCCTTGATTTTTGGTTTTAGATAGACACATTAATTAGGCGTCGTTTAAGGTATCGCTTCATCTTCAAATCTACAGAAGTCCAGGAGTCAATTATTGTTTCCTTCAAGCAGATCTCTTCGATTTCGATTTTAGTTGACCCAAAAGCACACTTTTGCATCTGTTGCCGTAGGCGAACTACGAATTTTGAAAAGCCTACACCCTCCAATGAGAAAAGGTTCCTAAACAAATTCCTCTCAAAAGTGGATTTCTGCTTTGTCGTGAAATATTCGTTTAATTTGTCTACCAATACCTTGAACACATCGATCTCACCCTCTTTATCCGGGCCTATCAGAACATCTGTCAAAGAGTAAGCAACTGTTTGTAGCTGGACGGCCCCCAAGTGGAATAGCTTGTTCCTCTATCGCTTTGCTGTGTGGATGTCCTCTGCTTCGACATAAATTTTAAATGCTCGGAGCCATTTTTCCCATTCACTCCGTGATTTTTCCATAGTCTCGCACAAAAATGGTTTAATTATTTCTCCCATTGCTCATTCCATCCCTGAAAAATATTTAACACAACATTTGATAATTTATTAACTCGGCGAACTGCCTCTGGTCATGTCAGTTTATTATATGGCTAACTTCCTCTGAGAATGTCAGCTGATTAAATGGCTAACTGCCTCTGTACTACACAGATCACTCATTTATTCCTTCTTGGACTTGTAACTAACTGTTAGTCAGTCTTCTTGTTTTTCTTTTCTTTATTTGACTTGCAACTAACTGTTAATCAGTCTCTCCCTTAATTTCATCCAACTGTTCTCTTTTGACTTATAACTAACTATTACTCGGTCTCGTTCTCTCTTTCCACATTGATCTGGCCTCACTCCTCATATTCGCAATTTGGTTTAAGCAATCAAAGAGGCCGTTTTTATTGTCTCCAAATTACCCCTTGACAAGCGCTTAGTCTGCGTCTTCTCTAAAAGCCAGGTAGCTATTAAGGCACTCAAACTCTACAACTGTAAATGATTGCCGTAGGTCTCAGAATTAGACTTCAGAGAAGTTAGAACTCTTCTTAATGTGGGTCCCTGGACATCCAGGGGAATGACGCTGCCTACGAACAGGCCGGGCAATGCACTACAATTCCTTTCATCGCAGGTCGCGATGCCAATAGCTACGTGTAGGCTCCATACGCACGAAATTTTCGAGTAATTCGAAAACAGGCGATATCTGGATCTTTCGTAGATCCATGTGTGCTGGGGGAGATCACAGTTAAGGTTGTACATTTTTAGTTAATCGGGATGGAAAATTGTATATGGGGACTAGGTGGGTTTCTTAAAGAGATGAGAGGACTTGTAATTTTGAATTATATTAGTTTAGGTTAAAGGGAAAAATAAAAAATAAAATAAGGGTAAGCTTATGTTTTTATGTCAACATAGTATGTACATATATACATATGTAGGGGAAATAAAAATGAAAGGTGTTGTAGGCTTTTAGGAGTATGAGATGGAGGTGCTGGAGGTACTTTTATGCTTATAATAAAATACTCGTGGCTTGAGTGCATTTTGCGTGTGTTGTAGGTTGGGTTGTTTCTGCTCTCGTGGAGTGGTGTCTGTATCCATGTCGTCGTAGGACGTGATGGTTCTTAAGTTTGCTTTTTATCGGTTTGGTGTTAGGGCAGGTTCTGTCGTTGTTGGAGTATTTGGAAACGCTAGATGGAATGGTTACTATTTAAAAGTACAATGAGTTTTGGTTTGGATGGTGCGAATTGAATATCTACATTAAAAGAAAAGTCTAGACTCTTGTAAGCAGACTTTGAAGTTAATTTATAGTCGGCTGCCATTGCATCCCTAACGTTTTTTCGAATGCATTCCCTTCAATGCTTAGTACCTTTATTTCTTCGTTGCCTTAATGTCTTCAAATCTTTCTGGTACCTCTGTTATCCCTTTTTTTTAGTTAATCCCTACTGCTTCTAACTCATGGGTAACTTCTTTTATATGCTCTTTGGCATCTAATATGGATTCTTTACCTGTCATTAGAACGTCCATATAACAATCTTCTTTGATTCTTCCATTTATTGCTTTGCGTTTGCAACTCAATCTTATTATGTCACCTAAAACCCTTTTTGCTAAATAGGGTTTTGAAGATGTTCCTGCCCTATACCTCCGTAGTGAGGTCCTGCAGGGGGCTTCCAATTACATTCCATTTTTTCTATTTTTACTTTTTCTGTGGAATCTACCATATGTCCTGCTTTTCTATATTCATGCATGAATTTTATAAAATTTTCGTTTATTTTGCTTGAATCACCCAGATCCTTTTCTTTTCTAACTTCATTTTTACTTTCTTTCACCTCGACTTATCAAATTCGAAATCGGCGATCTGTTCGTCGTAGCTGATCCTTTTTATAGAAATCCTCAGTTTTCTTGCTGAGTCTTTTCGTGAGGAAGTCAATTTAACCTTTCCCTTGGTTACACTCCCCATATTGAGCCTGATTTAACCTCTTCATACTTTGTTCTAAATAAGTCCTCAGACTGTCCACAAGCGTATCGATACTGTTAGCTACCTTTTCGAGTTTAGAGTCCATCTTTGGCTCTATCTCTTTCCTCTCTTCTACCTTATTTGATTACGTCGCTTGGTCACATTACCAGCTTGAATGTCTACTTTTTTGTTTTTAATTAATACTTCCGACAACATCTTATGGCGTTGCTGATGATAATGCCGTCGATTCTGTAATTATCGATGAGGCTGTTGTTGTCGCAGATTTGTTGCGTTTTGATTTTCAGCAAAATCAATTTTAAAATTGATTTCCTCAGTGTCATATATCTCTTCACTTCACTTATTAAACTTTTGAAACCGGAAAATATTTTTTATTTTTTCACGTTCGATGTTTCGGCCTCGAAAACACCACTATCTCGTAAACAATTTTTTTTGTACTCGCCCTATAGAGATATTTTTTTTTATTTTTACTTACATTTCATTAATTTTATACTCAGTTTCTTACTACAGAAGGGAAACCAGAGTTTTTTATTTTGCTACCTTTAGCTGCAGGTGTACAAAACAGTGCTGCAGTTTTTAAGAAGCTGATTAAACTCCGTGCTCTTACCACAGGTGGGAAACAACGGAGAGTCTCGATGGACTATTTCGTTTGGTGCCAATTGTATTCTCCGAAGGACCAAAATGCTTAGACCTTAAAAGAAAAGTTTAGACAGCAGATGTTGAATTCATACTAACTTTTATTATACAATGAAGGAAAAACCACGAACAGGTACGACAGGAAATCATATCAACACTAGTGAGTGACTCTGTGCTGATAATCCACAGTATCCTGATGAGTTGCATACAGATCTAGTTCGATTGGGTATGGTGCCATATTGATCCATAAGGTAAATGGTAAACCGTGGGTGATCGAGTATTATAGCAAATACACTACAGCGGCAGAATCAAAATACCACTCGAATGAGTTGGAAACGCTAGCCGTGTTCGATGATGTAACATATTTTCGCCATTACCTGCATGGCCGCCCTTTTGTGGTTTACACTGATTGAAATTCTCTAAAGCTTACGGCCTATGGTACATCTTTGGTGGGTATATCTACAGTCATTTGATTTAAGTGTGGAGTAGAGAAAAGGGAATTATATGCAAGATGTAGACTTTCTTTCACGCAAACTCTTACAGGTTGATAGACATGCAAGTGTGCTAAAGAATCGCGTGTGGAACTAGCGGAAATAACGAATAATTGGCTCCTAGCGTATCAGCAGCGAGATCAAGAGTTAGCTGATATAGTTTTGAAAATGCAAAATAATAAATTTCAGGATGAGATTGCAAAGACTGAGCTGCAAGCGGGTATGCTGTTGAAGAAAATTCAAAGAAATGGTCGAACCAGCTGCCTGCCTTGTGAGGAATCAATACTCCTCACAAGACCCTAGTAGGTGATAGGGCGAAATTGCCCGAGAAGAGTTCAAGGCGATCCCGTTACGCCAGAGAGTATAGCAGGCGTCGGACCGAGAGAACGGGAACGGAGGAATTGGGGCAGCCCTGTACCGAGGGGCGAAGGCCATGAGCCGGCGGCATATACCATGTAGGCCATGTAGGCCGATACCGCTATGGATGGCGTGGGAAGTGGAAGAGGCCGATGGAAAATTACCGGAGGATTTAACCGTTGCGACTGGGCAGCGACGCGGCCTATAAGAGGAGGTCCACTAGAGTGAATGAGTACAGTCAAGTGCGGGAGCTAAGAGCGTCAATAAGTGCGGAATTACCGAAGTACAGCTATACACAGGATTGTCACATTTGCAACAACCGATCTCGATCTTCGCAATCTGCATCTCGTGTAGGAATTATTCCAAAACCATCTACCGATTTACCTTTTATGTCAAAAAACTGAATTCTTCTCTACCTCTGAAGATTACTTATCAGAATGTACGTGACCTGTGCAGTAAGCTCAACAGATTACATACTGATAGTGCAACTTTTGATTCTGATATTGTCGCCTTTTCTGAAACATGGTTCAATTCCTCAATTTCGGATTCCGAGATTTTTATAGACACCTCGTCCATCTCGAGGTGGCGGCGTCCTAATTGCTGTTCGTTTCGACTAAACTTCCCAACTCTTTTCCATCGATGAGCTCAACTGTATTGAAATCATCGTAGTTAAAATTCGTCTGTGTTCTTTTAATTTATTCATATCATGGTCTTCATCCATCATTTTAAACTTATATGCTTTACGCTGCCCATCTTCAGTCGGTTACAAATTTTGTCTACTTGAATACTGCCCTATCTCAGATTGATTAGTCATTTCTACGATTTCCAGGAAATTGAGTCTGTCACTAGTGCATTCTACAGTTATATTTTTTCCATCTTTCCCACGTATGTTCCTTTAGTCACCCCCTCCAGATATCTTTCTGGACCTATCAGGTTCACCCCGAAATTAATAAACCTGAGGAATTGTAAATCCCATTTGTTCAAGATGTTAAAAAAATCTGGTTTGCAGTCAGTCTGTATTGCACAATTATTTAATACATTGTATTACAATAGATACTTGACCAAATGCAGGCTTAACTTTAAACGCGACTCTAAAAAATTGTTCAGGTTTGTTAATTCTAAACCTAAATCTTCCCAATTTCCTTCTCTTTTAAATGGTAGTTATGCTGATAACGATTGTGATATTGCCGACCTGTTCGCTTCCTTTTTCAAACGATGCTACTCTGTCCCTTCTATTAACTTTCCCTCTATCCTAGCCTCATCGAACGACTTTAGTAGTAGTTACTCTTATCCTATCCCTATAAATAGTTCTAACTGTATCCTTCCCCCCTTCATCGACTATGATGGTCTCCTAACAACTTTAAAATCGTGGACGTTTTCGTTCTCCACTGAGCCAGACTCGGTTCCGAGTGCTGTTCCTAAACTTTGTGCAGAATCTCTTTGTGTGCCACTCCTAAAACTTTTCAACTGGTCTCTCAAGACTGGTGACTTTCCCACCGTCTGGAAAGAACCCTTTCATAAAAAGGGATCTAAATCTAATGTCTCTAACTACCGCTGTATTTCCAACTTATCTGCCATTCCTAAACTCTTTGAAAAAATCGTCAGCTCTCAGCTGCAACATTTTTGTAGTTCTGTATTCTCTGATTCACAGCATGGATTCATTAAACGTCGCTCAGTTTCTACTAATCTCCTTGAATTTTCCACCTTCGTAACTTCGGGATTTACTAAACAGTGTCAAACTGATGTCGTTTATACTGACTTTAGTAAAGCCTTCGAATCCGTCAATCATAATCTACTTATTCATAAACTGTCTTTTCTAGGGTTTTCGACTAAGCTTCTATATTGGACTAATTCCTACATTTGTAACCGTTCTCAACGTGTCTGCTTTAACTCCTCTCTCTCTAAACCTGTTATTGTCTCATCTGGGGTTCCTCAAGGTGGCTACCTTGAGGTATCTGGGTACCTTGTTATTTAACCTGTTTATTAACGATCTTCCCCAAGTGTTATCTCATTCCCGTGTCCTATTGTATGCTGATGCTGTAAAGCTGTGTTTTTCTTACAGTGACCCCTTGTCCTCGCTATCTCGGCAATTAAATCTTGACGCTCTTAACAATTGGTGCTTAATTAACGTTCTACCTCTTAACATTTCTAAATGCAATATCATCACTTTTCACCGCAATAAGCCATACCTTTTCGATTACTTAATCAATAAAATTATCCCACCACGCTTGTTCGAAGTTAACGACTTAACCATTACCTTTGTACAAAATCTATGTTTCAACTCTTATATCTCTACTATCTCTAACAAAGCCAAAGGAGTCCTAGGATTTGTCAAAAGATGGTCTAAGGAATTAACAGACCCGTACACTACAAAACTTCTATACTTTTCTCTGGTCCGGCCTATCTGGGAATATAGTCGACATAATATATAGTTCTTGTGTCGGGTCTCCTCACTACCAAAAATGTCAGGATATGATAGAATAGCCATAAGGTAAGAAGATAAGAATAAGTCCTAAGATACCATGAAAGAACTGTAATACCAGAATAAATCCATCCAAGTGCATTACTTGCTTGTCGCCAGGGCGACAGGTAAATTCGTTGGAGCCATCCGCATATGTACAGAATCATGCCACTCTTTACGGAGGCGACTGTAAAGCTTGCACATGTTTCACAGCAAGACATATTATTACGGACGCTACTGTTAAGCCTTTATCTTAAGCCTACTTGCATACACGTGCCTGCCGACTTTTCGGATGAAAGCTTTCCAAGATCAAGCAATTTAGTTTAAGTCTCCCACTCTCTAAGTTCATGACTCTGCATTTTATTCTTCTGCAAGCTACGGCCTAGTAAAGTATTGTTACATTTCGGCACACCACGTGTGGTAAATTTTGACTTGTTACATAACCTTGCAGAGGTTGGAAACCCAGCAGTGTGAGTTGTTGGCGGTGCTGGTGGTGATTAATTCAACAGTGAGTGTGGGGAGGCTGTGCCTGGACCAGGTGCGTGTAGCAGAGCACATAACCGGTATAAATTGACCGATCGACCCAGCAGTACGCTCAACCATACCCACACCAACCACCCCACTCACAAACTGGCCATATCGGTATCACCAGCCAACTCTTTGCCGTTGCCCTTCACACACTTTCACCGTAATAGCCGTGAGTAGTTATTAGATATGTTAGTTGATGGGTCTGCTCTTCGATCACAGCACTCTCTAGATCGCCAAAACTTGACGAGACCCGAGTTAGAGGACGGGCAGACACAAGATTACCTTGTGAGGCGTTGACCAACATAACCTTGAAGCACCTGCAGGCTTCCGTGCCACTTGTCCCGACCCCGACTCGGATCCACAACCAAGGATACCGCAGTCTTGTCATTATCATTAGCTAGATCCGAGCTGGAAGTAGGCCGACACCAAGGGCTGCGATTGCCATTGATCTACGCAACCTTGAAGCACGTGCCGGTTCTCGTACCATCCATCCCTCGGCGGGATCATATCACCCGGATCGCAGTCTTGGTATCTAATCGATGAGTTTGAAATTTGAAACAAATTAAACACGCATTAGCCCTATACTTATTTTCCTTTTAAACTCTCTTATAGTTTTTCCCTTGTTCTGTTGCACTACCCAATTCAAATCTATCGCCTACAGTCATTTCAGTCAACAGGCCTGCTGACACCAATGGACTATTAATACAATGAGGTCGTAAGTACGGCACAGCCGCCAATGTTGATGTATAAGTGACGCAAAAATAAGCTATAGCGCAAAACTGATAGATCGAGATTACCTTTTTGATGCCCCGTTAAACGATCGTTATACACACGTGTATTAGGTTTATTTTTGCTGTTGTTTCATGTGGATCTATTCAAATCCCACTGCATATTTATACATTTTTCCATTCCTTGTTAAGTAAATTATACCTATGTAATATAATCTTCATGCTACCATTATATGTCAAACTATTATTGTTAACTTTCTCCTAATGAATTATCTAAGTTAGTAGATGTTTTACCTACTTTTGTTAACTCCTCCTCCACGCCATCTCCCTGACCTAAGCCGTCCAACCAGTCGACATAGGGTGCAGGTCGAAACGACTCGGACCGTGTCAGTTACATAATAATCGGCACCCAACGTGGAGGCCGACGTGAAGTATACATCCAGTTCTCAATATACATGCCCCATGCTTCCCCTCAGAACCCTTCTTAACCCTTCTCCAAAACCAGTCAACACTCATATATTTTATTCGTAGATTCAGATGGTGTTAAATTTGGCTTGGTTCCCTTTGGGCAACGACGACCAGCTCTCGATTCTAGGGCTGGGTAGTTTCCCTTGCCCGTCAAATGTAGACAAAGAAAAGAACGAAAGAAAGAAGATTTCTCGGGACATCTAAACCAACAAGGAACTAGCACTAAACGTCATATCAGCAAGAAAAAGGAAGAAAATACAACAACAAGGCAAACAAATAGACGGCAGTAAAGTCAGTGAAGCATCGGTGTTTTCACTTCGCGAGCCCGCCCTTCCTGTGGTCAAACTTCAAAAGTTCGCTTGGGCCACCCTCTGCTGGAACGGATGCGGCTGATCTAATCCATGGTCAATGCCACGCGCCCTCCCTCTCAATTAATTTAAGCCTTCATGTTTTTCATTTTTAGTCCTATATTTCAATATTCAACAAGTAACATCATCAAACTAAGCAAGGGAACACCAATACGTCTAACCAGTTCTACTGAATAAATGACTAAATAAATCAGTCGATCACGGGGATCCCCTAACCCCTGCGGTGGTGGTAGGATACCTGTGATATGGAAGATTGAATTTCGTTGATTCAAAGTGGGCCTTACCGAGACTAACCTAGCAAAAGCTCTTGTTAGGGTTCACCGGGGTAAAGGAAACAGTTATTAATTTCTAGTATTTTTTTATGCACTCACATATTCCAACATTCTCGTTGGAATTCAGTGACCCCGCGTCACACACAAAGGGTTAAGCCCTTTGCAGCCAATCAGCTGTTGGCGGCAATTTGTTAGTGCTCTTACAAATAAACAATCAATGATGCACATAAGGGACATCAGGCCAGGCTATTGGGGAAAACAAACCGATGTCACACATATATCCCTGTAACAGCCAAGGACTTTCGTCTGCTTTCCAAATAATAACACTTGTATGTCCGTTGTTGTAATTTTATTCAGAGACCGGCAATGTTGGTCCCTCCAAGATCTTCAATCAACTAACTCTACTCTCAACTACTCAATTCTTCGTTGACGTTGGAGTCGACGTCACCGCTGTCGTTGCTCTTCGCTGCCGGTTCCCACATCCCTCTTTTTTCACCAGACGCAGTTTCAATCCTGGATCGGTAGTTGGGGCTTCCTTCTCAGATATATCTTCTGGTCGGTCTCCCATCAAATCCGTATTCTTGGAAGCTTCTTGAGCTTGTGTGGGAAAACAAAATTTTTAACCAGCACCTCTCCTTTTATAATATAATATACATATAATACGAGAGAACCAAAAGCGTGCCGGTCTCCCTAAGGACGCTACACAGCGACCTGGAGAAGCAGGCCAGAATGAAGATAGACAGCAGGTGGAAGAACACCACCACCTGCAGAATCTGCAGAATCAGAAAAGCATGTGCAAGGAACGCAATGATAAACTCAGCCACTATCTGCTGCACCTTCCACGGAAGGATTGCAGACTGCTAGTGGAAATACTAACAGGCCACTGCCTGGCTGCGTCGCATGCAACCAGGCTGAACATCACCAACAGCGACATCTGCAGGAAATGCAATGAACCCGGGGCTTTCGAAACACTGGAACATCTCATCTGCCGCTGTCCGGCACTCTCAAGGGCAAGGGGAAGATTTCGGGCGCACCTATGCTGGTATCACTGGATGATGTATCACTGGATTTTTAAACATCAAAATCTATCAGAAAAAGTCATTTTTGGCGACAGCGGAAAAGTCGTGTCGACTAGTGTAATCTATCAGGACAAGTAAGAATTCGGTATTTGGTAGTGGACCCAATAAATCAGTCGCTACACAGACCCAAGGACCCGTCGGAAAAGGAGTTCTGTCCATTGGTGCTGGATTATTTTCCTGTGACACTAATATGCAGTCTTTGCAAGACTTCACAAATTTTTCAGCATCGCGAACTTTCTGAGGCCAGCATACTTTAGACCTTAAACGGCGTTTCATTGCAGACTCTCCTGGATGGCCATAATTATACGGTTTCCTCTTAACAGGATCGATCCAATCACGGAAAGTTCAAATCGGAATGGGTAAAACTTATTTGAGTTAGCAACGTCCCAAGAATCATTGCTGACGCATTGCTAACGCATCAACAATTTCTTCGTCAATAATGCTTTTTTTCCAAAAGCTTCATCTTCAAATCGACAGAAGTCCAGGAGTCAATTATTGTGTCCTTCAAGCAGATCTCTTCGATTTCGAAGAGATTTTGCATCTGTTGCCGTAGGCGAACTACGAATTTTGAAAAGCCTACACCCTCCAATGAGAAAAGGTTCCTAAACAAATTCCTCTCAAAAGTGGAATTCTGCTTTGGCGTGAAATATTCGTTTAATTTGTCTACCAATACCTTGAACACATCGATCTCACCCTCTTTGTCCGGGCCTATCAGAGCATCTGTCAAAGAGTAAGCAACTGTTTGTAGCTGGACGGCCCCCAAGTGGAATAGCTTGTTCCTCTTTCGCTTTGCTGTCTGGATGTCCTCTGCTTCGACATAAATTTTAAATGCTCGGAGCCATTTTTCCCATTCACCCCGTGATTTTTCCATAGTCTCGCACAAAAATGGTTTAATTATTTCTCCCATTGCTCATTCCATCCCTGAAAAATATTTAACACAACATTTGATAATTTATTAACTCGGCGAACTGCCTCTGGTCATGTCAGTTTATTATATGGCTAACTGCCTCTATACTACAAAGATCACTCATTTATTCCTTCTTCGACTTGTAACTAACTCTTACTCAGTCCTCTGGTTTTTCTTTTCTTTATTTGACTTCAACTAACTGTTACTCAGTCTTCTTGTTTTTCTTTTCTTTATTTGACTTGCAACTAACTGTTACTCAGTCTCTCCCTTAATTTCATCCAACTGTTCTCTTTTGATCTCTTTTGACTTGTAACTAACTGTTACTCGGTCTTGTTCTCTCTTTCGACATTGATCTGGCCTCACTCCTCATATTCTCCCACAATCCCCTTTTCCGTTAAACGGCCTCAAAGCTCGACACTTACTTTTGGATCTTTCGGCTCTAATCAAAATAAAATTGATGGGCTTTACCGGATCGGAATAGCCTCCGCACAATGTAACAAAAATCGAGAATCCACGTTTTCTGCAAATGTTTACTCCTATTTATCCCTTCGGGCCCTCACTAATACCTCTATCTAATCCTATTCTCTTCCTTTCATTTATTCCATAAACGGATTCTATCCCTGCTCCCCTCGATCTCACCCTAACGTATGGAGCCTCTCTTCGGACCCGAAAGATGGCGTTTCGCCCCTCCAGGCCTTGAATACCTATCGCTCCGGTGAGACTGAAACACCACCACGAGTATGTCGACAGACCCAGGAAGGACAACACACGCGTGAGCATGACCACCGGATTAGGTGAACGTTTGCCGGCGTACCTTACGTTTGTCTGCCGCGCCCAACGTAGGCCACACCCACATCTCACTAGCGTCCATTAAGGTCCTCCAGAGCGTATGCGTTCTCCCGTTCTCCCACTGGCTTTACCACTCGGCATCGCGTGAACTTCCGTGCGAACTTTGCATTGAAGCCCTTGCCAAAGTCACTCAGGGCGAAATTTCGGCAGAAGACCTCTTGACCCGGCTTCGCGTAAAACACCCTGCTACGCTCGTATGCTTGATGGAGGCTATCGCGAATCTTCTCCTGGGTGAGTTGTCGCTTGTCCTGATCCTCCAGCAGGGATATTTCATGCTCGCCGATGGACCGCAACCGCTTCGCTAACTTGTAGCATGACCCATGCAAATAGATGTGTTGCCCGAAGACTGCAAAGAAAGGAGTCACACCCGTCGCCTCATGAACCGAGTTCCTAATGGCCAGTTCTATCTCCGGCAGATGCGCATCACAGTCCCGGTGGTCGTCATCCAGATACGTCCGGATCGCGTTGAGGACTGTACGATTTACCCGCTCGACTGCGTTACTCTGTGGAGAATAGACTAGGGTCCTCATATGAGTGACTCCGAATGCCTCAATCATCTCCCTGAATGTTTTGGAGATGAACTGCGCTCCATTGTCTGAGTGGATCACCTCTGGAACCCCAAACTTATAAAACACCTCATGGACGAGAAAGCTTACAACTTCCTTCGCTGTGGCCGCTCTTATGGTCTTCAAGAACGTAAACTTCGAGAAATGCGTGCCCATTATTTGATCGCGGATATTTGCCCAGAAAATCAATGTTTATCTTTTGGAATGGTAGCTCGGTGACCACCTCTTGCCCAATCCCGACCTGCGTTCGATAATTCGGCGCCTTCGACTCCTTGCAAACGGAACACCGTCGGATATGATCTCGCACCTCTATAGCCATGTTCGGCCAATAAAATTGCCTACGCAATAGGTGCAAGGTCTTAGCTACGCCACCGTGCGCCGCCTTCTCGTCTAAGTGCGCCTTCTCTATCAACGCGGCCGTCAGGGAACTCGGAACCCACAATTTCCAGATGGACCCCTCCAGCTGGTCTTCCAATCGTTCGAAGCGCATTCGCTTGAATATAATTCCATCTACTATTTGGAGATCAGGTAGGCGTTTCTGGTTCTCTGTGATCTCTTTCTTCAGCTCTTCATATTCAGCAGATTCAAACTCCAGCGTCTCAACGCCCAGGATGCTGCTGGGATCCACTTCCAGCTCTTCGATACAGCGCGACAATGTATCTGCCACTACATTGTCTACTCCTTTTCGGTGTTCTATGCCGAAATCGAAGGCCTGCAATTGAAGGGACCACCGAGCTAACCGACCATCCAGATTCTTCATCGTCATTAGCCATTTCTCGTTCTTCTCTTCTCGTTCTTTCTCTCGTTCTGTTCGTCGTCGCGTTGGAACAGTACGGCTCCTACCCCACAGTGGGACGCGTCGCACTGTATGTAAATCTTAAAATCTGCATGTACCAAGACTGGTGCCGAGGTAAGTGCAGCTTTCAACTCCCCCATGGCTCGTTTTGCCTCCTCCGACAATCTTAATTTGCCTTTCCCAGATTTCTTCAGTGCGTCTGTCAGTGTAACCGCCAGCTTTGCAAAGGTTTTTATAAAGCGCCGATACCAGCCCGCAGTGCCTAAGAAGCTTCGCAATTCTCGGACTGATCGTGGCTCGGGGATGCGTAAGATCGCCGATACACGATCCGGATCCACCTTCAGTGCTCCTCCGCTCACTATAAATCCCAGATATTTAATTTCCTTATAACAAAAGTGAGATTTACTCAGCCCTATCGTTAAATTAACTCTTTGTAGACACTCAGCAAGCTGTCGGAGGATTTTCACGTGCGTTTCGAAGTCCCCGGCTATGATCAGCAAATCATCGAGATACCCATGGACATTTGCACGCTTCGCTTCGTCTTGTCCTGGCCCACGGCTTCGAACGTTAAAAATTCTGCCTGCACCTTATCCAAGGCTGCCTTCTGAGCATCTGACCTCTGACAAAGCTCCACTTTTCCTTCACTATTCCTGCACTTTTCCTGTCCTTTTCCGATCCTTCTACATAGTAAGCGACTTGATCGGACATAACTTCCTCCACCAATCTGGGTGATGCTCGTACTGGACCTTCTCCGTACACCTCAGGAGCCAATAAGAACGCCCGCCAAAAGTCTACCCCCAAGTAAATCTCCTGTTGCAAGAAAGGGCATTCGAACCTCTCCCTTGAACTCCACAGGTAATTCCACTCTGCCACCGATTGCGTGATCTTCTCTTCCTTCGTACCTCTTCGCTACCTTCACTATGGAAGAATATCGGCGAGTCTCCACGCCCAGCATCTCCAAGAATTCCTGATTCTTCCGAACTAGCAGGCTATGCGTAGCTCCCGAATCCAACAAGCCTCCTACGGACTCGCCCATTATGGATACTTCGGCAAATACTCTCGGGTCCTTTCTTCCACAGCGCTTTACTGAAGCAATCACCTGCCACCTCATATCTTGAGGCTGCTTAAACTGGGATCGCGCCTTCCTCACCCGCACCGACAGCGCTCGCATTCCATACACTCGTAATCCGAGTATTTTTTCCTAATTTCTAAATAATTTCTTAACCGTTCTTTATATGTTAAGTTCCTTAACCTAGCATGCATGTTATGATGATTAACTCCAATTTTTTTCGCCTCTATTTTCTCTGCGCAGGCTCCATTTGTGAGAGTGATTCGCCTGCTTGAATCCCACTCTTCTTCGCGTTTCCCGCGCAATACGGGCAGGTTTGTACATCGGTAGCAGAAGATTCGCCTTTCCGTTGCCATGCAGTCCCAGAAACCATGATCGGTTTGCCCGCAATTCTAGCAAATCAGTTTTTACGTAGCACGCCGTGTCTCCTGCGCCTCCTCAACGACCTCTGCCTCCTCATCACTTTTCGACCGATCCTGCACAGCCTCGCTAACGTTATGGTTAGTCCCGCGACCATAACTGGTGGACTTTGATGTTCCTCGCCACGACAATAGGGCCTTTGTCTTCAAATGCGCTTCTATTTCCACGCATTCATCGCGCAGTTGGTCTAGGGAATAGATTCGTCAGCCATAGAAGAAACTGGCAATCTCATCTATTAGGGCCTTCTTGACGATCTTAATGATTTCTTTTTTAACCTCGAAGATAGTTTCCGCATGGCATTCAAGAATTCTTCAACACTCTCATTTTGCCGCTGTATTCTCTGCCGCACATCTCTCATGCGATCGAACATGGAGGCCGTGCCTCGGAAACGTGCGGCCAGATCATCCCTCAACTCCTGATAAACACCTCCGCCATGATCTCTGATGTATTGCCAATATCATTCCGAGCATTTCCCGTTACCAGGTGTTTACCAACCTCATCCCAAGGACATCGACTTTAAGCCTGTAGGAACTCGATAAGGAATACAAAATCTTCGACAGTCATCTTGTTACTGTCTCCGTCCAACGAAACGTCCCAATTTTCGGTCACGGTGCACCAAGGCGGAGGGTTTGCATGCGAATCTTTCCGAGGGTACCAGCTTGATCTCCTACTCTCGCGACGACTGTGACCCGACTGTCTGGTTATCGGGTTTCGCCAATTTCGCGCCTGATGTTCAACCCGTTAGTCCTGCTCACCGGATGTGGTCGCTCTACTCCTGAACACAGCTTGGGAAACCACCCACCCCTAGCCGAGCGAGCCAAAAATGGTTTTGGTGGCGGTATCGGTACATCAGACGTTCTCGATTGGTTTCTTTTTGCGATTGCTCCACCATGCCCCTGCTCGAGCTGAACATCTTTCCTTTGCTATACATTTGACTGTGGTGGCTGTCTAACCGATTGCAGTACCACGTTGAGTTCGCGCATCATCTCCATGAATCCCTTGCGCAACTCTTCTTGCAACATCCGACTTATGGAGTCACTCTGTGATGCTCTTATTGTTGCATAAGCCTGAGCCAGCGATACGTTCACCGCTGACGCAAGTTCGAAAGCAAGCGTGGGCGTCGGATCAGACGTTGGCCATTCTTCCATCGTGGCCTGGACCGGAGTTCTTGGCAAACCTCTCATAGTTCCAAGTTCCTCCCGGTCTTGGACACCCATTTTGTTTGCGCGAGATCGAGTGTTATAATGTCTATTTCCCCCTGCTTGTGGCATTCCCACCGAGAAGTCCAATGCTCCCCTACCTAATAATCACCACTAAACTAAAATAAATATATAAATACAAATAAAAACCAGAATAAATCAATAAAAACCCAAATAAATATCTGCATAAATAAATATATAATATACATATTATAAACTTCACAAACATTCAATCAAAAAAACACAGCATCTCAACAAAAATTCCTAACGTTCCTGTTCGGTCAAACTTCGTCCACCCAACTAATTTAGAAGTAGTTAAATACCTCTCGTAGTCAAATCGTACTCTCATAATTGCACGCTCTCACTATTCTCGCTTATGCTCGGTGCTCATGCACTAAGAGCCCAATAAAGTAGTCGTCGACTAATACTCAACAGCACCTCATCGTTGTTATTATTTCTTGCAATTCGGTTTTAGTTCGCTTGCTTGGTTTTAACACACCCCCACAATTAAACAAATAAATATCTACAAGAAAAACGCTTCTAGTTCTTCTAGGAACTAAACAGTTCCTTCATCTTCAATCAGGATTCATCAAGGGGGACACGTGACCAGCCGGAACCACCAACCGCTCCAGTTTCTGCGCTCCAATTGACAGTCGCTCTACGGATATACTAAACTTCGCGAGCTGTCGCCTTCTCCACAATTTTTTTTTTTTTTTTCTACTCCCATATATCTAAGTTGGGCTCCATTTGTTACATTTGGCTTGGTTCCCTTTCGGCAACGCCGGCTAGCTCTCGATCCCAGGGCTGGGTAGATCCCCGATTTCTCGGGGCATCCATCTTTCGGCGGGATCATATCACCCGAACCTACAACCAAGACTGTCGCAGTCTTGGTATCTAATCGATAGGAGTTTGAAATTTGAAACAAATTAAACACGCATTAGCCCTATACTTATTTTCCTTTTAAACTCTCTTAAAGTTTTTCCTATTAATACAATGGGGTCGTAAGTACGGCACAGCCGCCAATGTTGATGTATATGTGACGCAAAAATAAGCTATAGCGCAAAACTGATAGATCGAGATTACCTTTTTGATGCCTCGGTAAACGATCGTTATACTCACGTGTATTAGGTTTATTTTTGCTGTTGTTTCAAGAGGATCTATTCAAATCCCACTGCATATTTATAAATTTTTCCATTCCTTGTTAAGTAAATTATACCTATGTAATATAATCTTCATGTTACCATTATATGTCAAACTATTATTGTTAACTTTCTCCTAATGAATTATCTAAGTTAGTAGATGTTTTACCTACTTTTGTTAACTCCTCCTCCACGCCATCTCCCTGACCTAAGCCGTCCAACCAGTCGACAGAGGGTGCAGGTCGAAACGACTCGGACCGTGTCAGTTACATAATAATCGGCACCCAACGTGGAGGCCGACGTGAAGTATACATCCAGTTCTCAATATACATGCCCCATGCTTCCCCTCAGAACCCTTCTTAACCCTTCTCCAAAACCAGTCAACACTCATATATTTTATTCGTAGATTCAGATGGTGTTAAATTTGGCTTGGTTCCCTTTGGGCAACGTCGACCAGCTCTCGATTCTAGGGCTGGGTAGTTTCCCTTGCCCGTCAAATGTAGACAAAGAAAAGAACGAAAGAAAGAAGATTTCTCGGGACATCTAAACCAACAAGGAACTAGCACTAAACGTCATATCAGCAAGAAAAAGGAAGAAAATACAACAACAAGGCAAAAAAATAGACGGCTGTAAAGTCGGTGAAGCATCGGTGTTTTCACTTCGCGCGCCCGCCCTGCCTGTGGTCAAACTTTCAACAGTGATCTAATCCATGGTCAAGGCCACGCGCCCTCCCTCTCAATTAATTTAAGCCTTCATGTTTTTCATTTTTAGTCCTATATTTCAATATTCAACAAGTAACATCATCAAACTAAGCAAGGGAACACCAATACGTTTAAGCAGTTCTACTGAATAAATGAGTAAATAAATCAGTCGATCACGGGGATCCCCTAACCCCTGCGGTGGTGGTAGGATACCTGTGATATGGGAGATTGAATTTCGTTGATTCAAAGTGGGCCTTATCGAGACTAGCCTAGCAAGAGCTCTTATTAGGGGTCACCGGGGCAAAGGAAACAGTTATTAATTTTTAGTATTTTTATATGCACTCACATATTCCAACATTCTCGTTGGAATTCAGTCACCCCGCGTCACACACAAAGGGTTAAGCCCTTTGCAGCCAATCAGCTGTTGGCGGCAATTTGTTAGTGCTCTTACAAA
Organism: Drosophila algonquin; assembly: GCA_035041765.1. Taxonomy (NCBI): domain Eukaryota; kingdom Metazoa; phylum Arthropoda; class Insecta; order Diptera; family Drosophilidae; genus Drosophila; species Drosophila algonquin. The sequence continues at coordinate 1,936 of JAWNKY010002345.1, read as the reverse complement.
TAAACAATCAATGATGCACATAAGGGACAAAACTAGGAACAGAACAACATTCAGGATGGTTTCATTCTTCATTATACGATTTGGCTTCAAATGCCAGCGCTGTCAGGTCTGCTCGATGCAGCCGATCAGCCCAATATAGAGGTACGTGTTAGTGTCTCGGTCCCCAAGAATTTTCCGTGTGTATGAGCGGTGATAGGTGGCTTTGGCAGGGTGCACGCTTGAATGAGGGCGGCACGGCCCCGATATGGCTGCCTCAGAGAAATGGCTGCCGCAAAAGCACCCCAAGATTGGCCTGTTGGCTGACTCACACCCACATATGGAACAAACTCACTGGGATTCTTGCTGGACGTTCCGAGCAGAAGTAGATCCTCTCCAGGAAATTCAAATTATTGGCTTTCCAGTAGATTCAAAGCCGATCCTCTCCTCTATCAGCTCGGCGGAAACTTCCTCTGGCCCAGCCTCTCGGTGATATTCTGGGCCAGGCTATTGGGGAAAACAAACCGATGTCGCACATACATATGTATATCGCCTTTTCCGTTAAACGGCCTCGAAGCTCCACACTTACTTTTGGAACTTTCGGCTCTAACCAAAATAAAATTGACGGGTTTTACCGGATCGCACTAGCCTACGCACAATGTGACAAAAATCGAGAATCCACTTTTTCTGCAAATTTTCACTCCTATTTATCCGTTTGGGCCCTCACTAATAACTTTACTTTAGGTCGGTCTACATATAGTATGGAGGTGATCGTATCGCATCATAACTCATTCGTCGCATCAGTCTTTAATCGGTCTTTACGCAGCTCGCTTAAACATCCATATGTACATACGCATTCGTCGGTCTACATACGTATATACCAATAAACTATAGCTACTATTAATATAACCAATCGAACTTTTATTTAAACAACACATCGCAACAGCTAGTGAAAAAGCTCATATGCTTAACAAATATGAAAACTTGCCTACTCCCTTAGTATATTATAACAAATAGTACACATATTACGTTTACATATCGACTTAATCTTACTCCTTATACAATTATACCTTGTTAGCTATTTAGTGAAGGTAAAAAATGAATACGAATGAAGTCCCAGAACAATTTTTCCTTTTTCAATAAGAATAAATATTCAAGAATAAAAGTAGTTAAGGTAAAATGCACTAGGACTTATTTTTTTGTTGGACCCATGCCCGACCTAAAGCAGCGCCCTGGAAGGGATCCTTGAGGACGAGTTGGAATATGAGGGATCATGGTGGAGTGGGCGTCTGTGCAGCTTTGCACTTGCAGCCCAAGACTGAGCGTCGCCTTTTTTTTGTGTGTAACTGAGTCTTTCTTTGTGTTTCCTTCAGTTGCTGTACCGAACACTTCCCAGTTTCCTTTCCTTTAGTACCCGATTTTCCTTATATATTTAAAAACAGTGAGCACAATAACCGGCGGCTTTTTCCCAGAACCCCCAGCCGACCAGAGAAAAGCCGGAAGCAAGCGCGTACCCCGTCGAGTTATGCTAACACCTCCTCACATGTTACAACCTACATAACTGGGTCAAATTAGAAAAGAAAGGTAGTTGGCTCTTCAAAGTTCCAGTAAACACTAATGCTAGAATTCAATGCAGTAATTCAAATCAAGAAATAATTGATCTACCTCAACAAGGAGTTTTAACAATAATGAATGGTTGCACTGTGCGAACAGATGATAAAATATTAATACCTCATCACAATCTTCATTCAGAAGACTATGAGACAATTTCACCCTCTTATATAAGTAATATAAGTAAAAGTAAAATACCGAAAATTTTTTGGAATCTAATATCTGTACAGTTAATTAACCATACGAATTAAATTTATAAGTTACAAAACGAATTTAAATTGTTAAAAGAAGTTCATCATAAATTAAAAGGACTTAAGTTCCACTATGTGTCTGGACATGCAGCCTTGAT
>JAWNKY010002344.1:0-41030 GCA_035041765.1 Drosophila algonquin | reverse complement strand
GGTCACCGAAGGCTTTCCGGTGGCTCAGAACACGGTGTTCGGGTGGACCCTCTCCGGCACATGCAGTACTGCATGAATGCAACCCACATTCTCTCCCCCCGTTCCTGTGCGCATAACTTATTGTTGCTATTATATTGAAAGGGGGGGAAGGTGTTCATGCCGAAAAGCATGCACCATGCGGCCACCCAAACTCGAACCAATAGCAACATCAACTTCCAACATAAAGCTCAAGGGCAATGTTGCAGAGCGGCGAAGCGGTGTTAAGATTTAAGCTTTTTTTGTAAATATTAGTCTTAGCAATAAAGTGAGAAAAGACACACGCACGTTCTTGTTTCGTCGGCCTATGCACGACCGTTCACCAATACTTATCATCCCCAAGAAGCCGACCCCCACATATCCGCCAAACCGGAAAATTCACAAACTACTGGCAGGAACTCCCACTACAAAAAATATTTATATTACGTTAAACTTTAACGCTTGCACAACTCAATATAAAATTCGTTTAGAAACTCTAGGTACTGATCTCGCACACAAACTCACTCAAATTCTCTTTACTTACCCGCACCAAACGCAAGCAATGAGATTAGCGAAGAGATGAAGGCGAAGAAAGTGAGAGCGCTGAGCCGTGGCCGAAGAGAGCGGAGCGATGAGCCGTGGGCGAAGAGAGCGGGGAGTACAGCAATACGCAAGCACTGAAACGCTAGCGAAGAGAGCGGGGCATCAAGCACAAGCACCGCTTGCTTTGGTTGCACAGTTATGGCGGTTATTGCATTCCTTCGCTGCACCCTTTCGTTAGCAGCCCGCGATTTAACTGCGTTGAAATATGTACGCGAAGTTGTATGTGTTTTGCAGCTGGGTTCCCCTCATGGGCCACCATGAACAGTTGTGTCCCGTGAATATATGAGCGGAATATCCAGGGGACAATGAGGAGGGGTTCCCGGAGCTAGTGCAAACACTATTGGTTATATTTAATTTAAAATTTAATAATAAATGATATCTAATGAGTTCAAAGATATTGACAACAGTAGTAGGTAGCGGCATTTTCTAGATCGGTGTGATGCTGTGTTCGGTGACGTTCGCAAGCAGACTAACGCTCTCTCCCATGCACGTCGCTCGCAAGACCTATGCTGTGGGTACGCACGAACGCCAATGTTCCGAGAGAGCCTAGATTGGAGAGTTTGGCACCTTGGGACCGGTGATGCAACACCGAACACCGGGTATCTCAATGGGGAGGGGAGAAACCCTCAGACAACATTTTTCCTTAAATAGATATGAACTTCAGCTCGTTTTATTGATTCAATTTTATTAAAGAATTTATTTAATAATATTTATTGATTTATGAAAATTAATATATTTGTTCTTTATTTTCAGCTTATTTATGTGTCACCAAGGTCGGGCTATTTTTGTAACGCCCGACAGGTGCAAAATTGATCGACGATTCACTGACATAGACAGCTACAATTTAGGAAACAAGATAACTAACAACCATGAGGTAAAATTCGGGGTCGTCGCGTGCCCTTCCGTTTTTGGTTCAGTACCACCATTACGTAAGTGCATCCTTGCCTTAAATTGTATTTATTATTGATCAAGATTACACAACGATATTTCAAGTTCTTCAAGTCTAAAAATGTATAAAGTAGACTTTGCTATCGTTTTTCTTCTTTACATACAGATCAAGTATAGAAAGTTAACGGATTAGGCGAATGTGTTATATTTATAGGGGTACATAAGATTTGTGGTGATAGTGGATGTAAAGTATATTTATTACTGATCAGCATCAATAGCCGAGTCGATATACCCATGTCTGTCGGTCCGTCCGTCTGTTCGTCTCCATTAGCGCCTATATCTCAGAGACTATTAAAGCTGGAGCAACCAAGTTTTGTATCCAGTCTCCTGTGTTATCACACTACTCCAAGTGTATTTCAAAATTTCGCCCCACCCCCTTCCGCCCACACAAAGGACGAAAATCTGTGGCATGTACAATTTTGATAGTACAGGAAAACTAAAAACGCAGAATCATAGAAAATTACCATTTCTATCAAAGTGTTGAATCTAGATCAGACCGCATCAATACAGCTATAATGAAGAAAACCATTTCGAAAGTCATCGTTCCCTCTCGCTCTCTCTCACACGCGGCCCTGTCTGCTTTGCCCATTCGTTTAAATGAGTCGCCTAGTTCTCAGAGACTATAAGAGCTAGAACAACCAAACTTTCTATCCAAGCTCCTGTGATACCAATTCAGCACAAGTGTATTTCAAAATTTTGCCACGCCCCCTTCCGCCCCCACAAAGTATAAAAATCTGTGGAATGCACAATTTTTAAGATAAAAGAAAACCAAAAACGCAGAATCATGGAAAATGACCGTGTCCAACAGATTGCCGAATCTGGATCAGGTCGAATCAATATTATGGCCAGAAGAAACAAATTAAATTTCAGTGGCTACGCAACGCCTGCCAAGCGCTGACTCATTCCCTCTCTCTCTGTCGCAAACACTTGTACGTCTCGAACATGGTGAAATTACTAATAAGGTGATGTACTCAGCTGTGGTGAGGACGTTAAATTTTTCACCTCGCTCTCTCGGCTCTCAGAGAGAAAATCGTTAGAAAGAGATAGCAAGCGTTATACGTTCTGCACTCTTCGTTTTTCAGCTGAAATGAAAATAATTCCGTTAATAAATAAAACGAAATAATTCAAAGAAAATTATAATATTTTAATTCATAGCTAAAGAATATTTTTCAAGAAATTAAATAACAATTATAATTAAGCGTAATTCAAATAATTAACAATAAAGGCTCTATAGTAATATTTTTAGCATTTTTTTTTGCCCAATCAGTTTTTGCTTTTGCTTTTGGATTTTTAATTTTTGGTTTAAATTTTTAATGCGAAATTTAATACGCATTTAAAAAAAAATTCTTTAGTTTTTTCATTTAATTCAATGTCCTTTGCACTTTTTAACATGTCGGTCAGCAAAAATCGTTTCTCGCAAATGAAGTGTCCATTGAATTTATTGAAAATATCTTCAAGACATTTTATTTTGCCAACAAATTCTGTTGATGGCTTCTTCAGCCCACCCGCTGACACCATATCAACATATGTAAATGTTGAATTTTCTTTATCATTGTAGTCCAATGACAATCGCCGAATTAGGTAGCCTGAGATGTACTCTATGGAGTCATCGGTAAGTTGGCTGTGTATATCGGTTTCCATTTCTTCTGCTATCTCTGACATGGCTAAGTCATCAGGAACACTTAAGCCACTGGACGACTCCAATGGGGAAATATCAATTTCCAGCCATGGCACTGGGTCAGCCTCAACATTTGTCTTCACACTCAAAATTTCTGTATTTCTCGCTATATTAAAGGAATTTATGGTGCAATAATATTAATATTCAGTTTTAAAAAATTGACAAACAATGAACGAAATACTGAACAATCACGTGGGCGTCACAAACATACATTCTGCAAATCTACTACAAAAAGCAGTTATTGTTATTTATGCTAGACATGTAATCAATTACTACTAACAAGAAAGTTGTTACCTATCAGGTACTTGCGCAACCTAAATTTGAACTCGAGTGGAGTTGGGTGGTCATGCAAACCACCTTTGGCCCGCATTGCTCCAAAAAAGTGCTCTAGCTGATCTTGAGATATCCGGCTAGTTATAAGGTATCTCATACCGTACTTCTCCGCTACGTACTCAAACAATTCATCTAATGATTTATTACTCATAAGAATACCTTTTTGAAAGGGCAAACTCTTCTTTCCACTTGGAATTATTATTTGAGACATAGTTTCTGACATCTTACTTAGGATCTGTCGCTGAGCCTCTAGATTTGTTCCGAAGGGCTGTTTCGTCGGAATGGAATTACTGGTGGACAGCTTTACGTTAAAAATGTCAAACCAATCGTTGACCAATTGAATGAAGTTAGCCGTTTCAGATGCGTTGTATATATCCAAGCCCAATGAATAGCAGCGCTTTATTGCACTGGCTGTTGTTCTTGAAAAAAGCTGAGTTGCCAACTTGACTCTTTGTCTGCCTGAAGAGCGCACGTTGAGGTGCTCATCAGTTATCTTCCATGTTATTGAAAGGTCCGATGAGGAAGCGTGTGTCATAGCTTGCCTTACAGTTTGCTGAGTTAAAACTTTTCCATCAACCACAAGCCCTGAATCAAGGAAGTGATTTCTAATCAACTTCACAAGATGGGGTACGTCTGCGAACACAAAAACTTTCTTAGCAGGGTCAGATGGGTGCTCAAACCAGGTTTTCTCTATTGTAAAAACGGATTACAAATTAACCAGGGATGTAAAACATAGCTTAACCTTTAGATTCCTACCAGGCGAGACTTGAAGATTACTCCACAATTTATGATTCCCGGGACCCATATCGTTAACTATTCCAACTACATGATACCCTACCATGTACAGCTTTTCAATGAGCATGCACAATGTAGAGACAGTCATTGGCTTATCAAAGTCGAAATATATCGGCTGCTTCCAAGACTTGCGCAATCCTTGTGCCATTGCGACTTGAACGTAGTCCCGTGGCTTCTGTATTGCTTCCAGAGAGTGATCGTACTCGTAATTTGACGAAACTTTCATCTCGTCGAAATACATTATACATATTTTGTCCTCCTCGTCCATGTCTACGGCATTTTCCATTAAGGAAATGACAAAATCTAAAATTCCTGGCTGTATGTCCACCGAGTTCAACCATTTGGCCAAAGTGGATAAGCATGGAAGTGGAAATCCCTTTGTGAACAAATGGCGGTACGCCCGGGGACTAGCAGCATGGAGACAAATTGCATTTGATATGTCATCTCGATCCCATTGGACTCTTTTTCCGCCGTTCTGTAGTTTTCTTATTTGCGATTTTGTGAAAATTGTATTAAGGGAATCTGTGAGCGTCTGCATTTTTCCGAGCTGTTCAAGGAGATTAGCATTTTCCCTTTGCAAGTCAGCCACTTTCTTTTGTAAACGCAAATTTTCTAACGCAAGCCCAGAATCAATAACTTCTTGTCTGTAAATTAATCGTATTTATAACCATAAAATGATAACTGCAATGTAAACATACTCGGTTTGCGAGCTAAAATCAAAAACATTGCCACCACAAGCAGATGACATGTGTTCTGAGAACACTTGCTTCTCTTCAAGTTTCTGCGGTAATGCAGTTGGCATCAGTCGTCTCCGTTTTGTTGCATTTTCGGACGAGTGGAAAACAAAATCTGAGTCCTTAAAATGTTTCCTACAAATTGTACTGGAACTCGTTAACTCAACGCCTGTGCTAGTTGACCACAGCGCCCTTCTACTTTCATCTCGTGGTACTTTAAAATTCCCTTCCAAAGTTTTTGAGCGGCATAGCGTGCAATATTTTGTGGACATGTTTAAATCTAATAAGAAATCAACGATATATAAAATAACATGCACATACATATGGCACAATAACACATAATTTGTTAAATAAATGCCGATTTCAAATAATAGAATATTCGGTAAATGTTAGGCACGTGGTCAACCAATTTAGCTATTTTACAACTAGTATCGTAACTCCAATAAAAACAAACTGCACAAATATTTCAATTGCTTTGTTATTCATTGTTAGTTTTCCTTAAAATTTATGATTATAACAACAAAAAACAACTAACTTAATAACAATTATCAATAAAAACAACAACAAAAAACAGCAAAACCAGCAAAAACCACACAAAAAATCAACAACAACACCGGCGCAAGCCATTTTTGGCTTGAAAAAAGTTAAACTTTAAACATTAAAAACAAAAAAACTAAAAGCGACCGCCACGACATTTTTTTACCTACATTCATGATAAATCGGGGTCTATCCAGGAAAAAAATTTCGTGAATTTTGGAGAGGTTTTTCACGTACTTAACATATACCGAATTTTTTTTTTAATTTTGTAAACAATGAAGAAGAAGAAAATGAAAAAAATCCGCTACACTACCTCTCTCGACAACGTTTGACAAACGACTGACAAAAATAACGTCCCCGAAAGAGAGCACGTGGGTTGATACACCACCTTCTTACTAATTTCACCATGGTCTCGAATATGTAATTATACATGTAGAAATGTAGAGGCAGATGTAAAAAGCATATGCAAACAAAAATGGAAACATGTATAAACATTTAAAAAATGGTTTGACCTAATTATTTGAAATATTCTTTTTTGCCCAAAATTTAATTCGTCCCTTTTGCGAACATATAAAAAAATAGCGTAAATCGTAAGCTCATATATGTATGTATATACTGACTGAGTACCGGGTATAAAGTAGAGCCGCGGCCTTTGCCGAGCCTCACAACGTTCCCCCTCGTTATACCCGGTACTCGAAGAGTATAGGGGTATATTAGATTTGTGGGGATAACGGTTGTGTGTAACGCACAGAAGGAAGCGTTTCCGACCCCATAAAGTATATATATTCTTGATCAGCATCAATAGCCGAGTCGATATAGCCATGTCTGTCTGTCCGTCCGTCCGTCCGTCCGTCTGTCCGTCTGTCCGTCCGTCTTCATTTGCGCCTATATCTCAGAGACTATTTAAGCTAGAGCAACCAAGTTTTGTATCCAGTCTCCTGTGTGATCACACTACTCAAAATGTAATTCAAAATATCGCCCCGCCCCTTTCCGCCCACACAAAGGACGAAAGTCTGTGGCGTACACAATGTTGAAAATACGAGTAAACTAAAAACGCAGAGTCATAGAGAATGCCCATTTCTATCAGAGTGTTGAATCTGGATCAGATCGGATCATTATTATAGCTACAATGAAGAAAACCATTTCGAAAGTCATCATTCCCTCTCGCTCTCTCTCACACGCGACCCCATCTGCTTTGCTTATTCGTATAAATGAGCGCCTAGTTCTCAGAGACTATAAGGGCTAGAGCAACCAAACTTTCTATCCAAGCTCCTGTGATACCGAACCAGCACAAGTTTGTTTTAAAATTTTGCCACGCCCCCTTCCGCCCCCACAAAAGACGAAAATCTGTGGAATCCACAATTTTTAAGATAAATGAAAACCAAAAACGCAGAATCATGAAAAATTACCATATCTACCAGATTACCGAATCTGGATCAGATCGGATCAATATTATAGCCAGAAGAAACAAATTAAATTTCAGTGGCTACGCAACGCCTGCCAAGCGCTGACTCATGCCCCTCCCTCTCTCTCTCTGTCCTAAACACTTGTACGTCTCAAATATGTAGTTATACATGTCATGTAGAAATGTAGGCGCAGATATATGTACAAAGCATGCATATGTAAACAAAAATGGAAACATGTATAAAAATTCCAAAAAATTAATTTTTTTAATTTTAATATTATTTTCGTCCCTTTTGAGAACATATAATAAATTTCATAAATCGTAGGCTCATATATGTATGTATATATATACTGACTGAGTACCGGGTATAAGGTAGAGCCGCGGCCTTTGCCGCGGCTCACAACGTTCCCTCTCGTTTTTTTTTAAATAACAGGTATTTTTAAGGGGGTAGTTCGGTGAGACAGATTCAGACAATCGATTTTTTTATACGCGTTTCGTGTCCGCGGCTCTACTTTTTATATGGTGCTCAGTCAGTACATACATATGTGTGCTTACGATTTATGATAATTATTATATGTTCGCAAAAGGGACCAAATGAATTTTAGCCAAAAAAGAAAATGAAACAAATTTTAATCAAACCCTTTTTATATTAGAATTTATCTGTTTCCATTTTGGTTTACATGTATTATTTATATCTGTCTTCTCTACATTTAACATCTATGTACATATTCGTTTTTACATATATACGGTTCGTGGAAGTGTGTGCAAGCAAAGACAATATAAACACGAGGATGTCCAACGCTCATACAATTCTGTTTTGAAGGGATGGTTGTTTTTATGAAGAGCGCTATCTCGCTCGCACGAACTCTAGTGCGCTCGTAGATCTAAAAATAGAATGAGCTTGCTTGTATGAGTATACACGGAACTGTAAGTACACATGTGGCTGTACGTGTGCCGAGCTGCCGAAATTGCCACTAAAATACTTTTGGGAAGATGTTTTGAGCCACATATTTATTTGCTGAGTGTTGCTTATTGACGCGACGCACTAATACCCTATAGACAATTAATATAATTTGATGTTATATCTGATATACATATTGCATTTGTATATATTTATAGTATATTAAACCAAATTAGCATATAAAGGACATACACAATATACAATTTTTTATATTTTGGGCATGCGTCTTCGGAAAATCATAATCTCCATTCAATTCGAAAGTAATGGGTGTTTTCTTCGACAGTGGCGTCGTCAACAACGAATCCAAACAAGCAGCCCTACAATATGTGAACACATACAGTTTAAGCTCAGCCTCACGTACAGAACGTGTGCCACTAAAGCGCTCTCTGTCTCTCCGTCTATCTGTCTCTCTCTTTTTCAAGCTGGAATACTTTTAAATTCCAGCCCGTCAGGAATCGAGCGGAACATTTGTATGGCACGGCACATCATAGTGTTTATATTGTCTTTGGTGCAAGCGAGAGAGAGAGAGAGAGAGAGAGAGGGAATGAGTAGTTGGTAGTTGCTTAAAAGGTGTTGCGTAGCCCCTCAAATTTAATTTGTTTCTTCTGGCTATAAAAGTGATTCGGCAATCTGGTAGATACGGTAATTTTCCATGATTGTGTGAGATAAGATTAGATTCCATGAGTAGTGTGATAACACAGCGGTCTGGAAAAAAAATGTGGTTGCTCTAGCTTTCATAGTTTCTGATTTTTAAGCGCTACTGGATATTGCTTCGGCCGGGGAATGCTCGCCGCGCCGAGTTTCATAGAAATGTGTTGGTTTCTGGGTGTGGTAACTATAATTAGTGTTCTCCGGTTCAAGAAGAAGGCTTAGGTTTAAGCAGTATAACAAGTTTGTGGCTTTATTATTCTTAATATTACCAGTGGGATGTTTGGAAGTGTGGTACCAGGTCTCCGGTCTTCCGTATGAATCTTCCTTCGGGGTCTTCCTTCGGGGTCTTCCTTCTAGCTTGGCTACTCGGCCGCACGTGGCTGTTTACTGCGTGCAGGTCTTCGTCGGTCGTTGGTCCCTGCGGGAAATGCCGAGAAGTACTCCAGAGGTGTACTCGGAGTGGACGAAGTGTGACAGGGGTAGAACACACCCTGTGAAGAGAATCGTTGCAGAGGTATAACACTCTCTGAAGAGAATAAGCGTTGCAGAGGTATAACACTCGCCTCTTAGGCGGAGGCAGAGGTATGAAAGTCTCTGAGGTTAGGAGGTTCCAGAGATATAACACACTCTGAGCAAAGACATTATAAACACTAGGATGTGTCACGCCATACGAAATTTTCAGCTCGGCATCGGCGATCTCAGTGCATGCTGGGAAGTGAGCTTCCATTACTGCCGTCTGGGCTTCTTCGCTGCTCTCCGACCACTGTCCGTTGTCTAGTTTGAGCTGACTCTGTACTATGGGTTGCTTTGACAGCAGCTTTCTAAGTCTAGCCGTTCGAAGCACTTTCTCTATGTTGGAGAAGATGTTCCTTTACGAGCAACGTTGTGACTTACGTATTTCTTTTTTGTAATTTCTGAGTACTATTTTTTATTCCTCTTTGATGAACTCTTCGTTCGCTAATTTAGCGAGCTTGAAAAATTCCTTGTCGTTATATCTTTGGAGAGAGAGGTCCCGATTCCACCAGAGTGGTTTGGACTTCTTTTGTGTTCTTAAGGGTGGGCGTGCTGCATGGTAGGAAGCAATTGCGTAGATAGGGTTTGTAAAGACCTATGTATGTCCTCCGTGGATTTCACTGAGCCCGGCTTTGCGAGCTTCGAAATGACTGTCTTTCTAAACATCTCCCAGTTTGCGTTTAGCGGGTTTCTATAGACTTTTACTTTCGGAGTATATTCGAATTCGCACTTAAATTGAATGTACCTATGAACTGAGTCTTGATGGTCTTTCGAGGACTCTCCATCCAGATACTAGGGTACTCTTTCCTGTAACGAGGTTTAAATCCAGCTCGCTTGACGAGTGGAATTCGCTCCCACGTTTGATACATCTATGTTAGTTGATAGTATAAAGTCAAAGAGTGACTTACCTCGGTCGTTGATATCGGGGCTTCCCCACACACTATGGTGGGAATTGGTGTCCGTACCAATGAGGAGTTGGTAGTCTTTGGAGTCGCCACCTTCCACCAGACTCCTTAATTCTTCGGGTGGCTACCAAAAGGCGCTTCTCCCCACTCTAGCATTACTGTCTGTGCTGTAATGAGACATAAGGTAACCGTCGATATTCCGTGGGATATGAGTACGACAGTTTTATTCTTATTCTTATTATTTATACGCTTACCGGTGTTGCGTAAAAAAGCTGTAGTTGGAGAACTTAAGTCCGGTTACTGAATTGCCTGACGCAATCCGGGGCTTCTGGACTAAGGCTACGTCATGCTGTGCCCTTGCTCCATAGCAGCACACTCAGAGTCATGAGCGGCTGGCTCCCCTGCATTCGGCGGGTTGACTCTATGGTCATTTCCCCGTCCTCCTCATCCTGTGAGTCGTCAAGCGCTAGACCCTGGGCGGCCTCTACGATGGTGTCCAGACCGAGGACCTTCTCCACCTCGCCTGCTTGCAGAGTGTGTCCGTGTCTCCGAGTTGGCGCTTCTTGAGGCGCAGTACACACTACCCATGCCCCACTCCATTTTCCAATATCTAGGGTAGAAAATGTCCTCTGCTTCTTTGTTGATCTGGAGGATCACTTGTTGGCCCCTCTCGTGGGGTAGTGGGCTACCAGTATGCAGTACCTTCCAGTCAGTGCACAGTGCCCTTGGATGACGATGATGAAAAGTACCTTTGCTCTTGGTATGGACGGGATTAGCTGCCTGCCACCACGCTTCCAATTGGCAGCGTCAGGTCGTCGTTACACTTAAGGATTTTGACCCCGTTCAACCAACCAGCACCATCGAAAGTGGGTATGGGAGCTGTTGGGTCTTCCTCCAACCGTGTAAATAGGGAGCCTACCGTTCCTAAACATTTAAATTAAAATAAATAAATTTAAAATACAAGAGTTCACAAGCTCTTTTGGGATGCACTGATTCCAACATTAAAAGTGCCACTTTAAAAATAAATTCGGCAGCACGCAATTTTTTTTAGGTGGAGCCAACGATAGCTGCACATATTTACATCGGAATCCTCCTTAATAAGCTCCATAAACAATTGGGTGCTCGTACGGAAACTTCCAATGTACAGTTTTCCGCATTTAAAACTAAATCGCTCATTATTTTGGCAATTTTTTTTTTATTTCAATAAAAACGCTTTTGCTTTCTTCTTTTTACTCTCCATATTACTTACATTAGCCGGCCGAACAGCTGACAAATGATGCGAAAAAATATGGAGCTTTGGTGTAAACGCCCCGCATTATTTTGCCGCACCTTCGACAATGATGCGGCAGTGCAAAAAGTGTATAACAAACTATACGTTAAACGACGCCTAATTAATTTTTAAACTTTTATGAGTTTTTAAAGTCAATATTTTAGGAAAGAAAAAACAGCATAAAATGTTTAAATTTGAATTTGAATGCTTACTAATTTCCGTGCGGTAAGCTGCAACTACAAAGTGTTTGGGTCAGATTTATAGCATTATTTGTCAGATTTTCATAATTGCAAAATTCAATACCTAAGTTCTTAGGTAAGGTTAGGTTTTGTGATAGCGGCTGCCAGGCTCACTGGGTGCCCAGCACAGATCTGGCCAGATCTGGCCAGCTCGTCTGCAATACAGTTGCCTTCGATGTTCCGGTGGCCCGGGACTCATATAAGGCTGATAACAAATTGCTGAGCCATCTCGTGAAGAGATTTGCGGCAACCTGCGACGGTGGCCGGGTTCGCAGTGATCGCATTAAGCGATTTGATTGCAGCTTGGCTGTCACTGTATATATTTATGCGGGTTACCATGGCGGTAGTTTCCTCAAGGCAGTTTAGTGCTTCCTTGATTGCAATAACCACAGCTTGGAAGACGCTACAGTGATCAGGGAGCCTACAAGAGTGCCTAATGCTGTTAGCCTAATGTTAACTGTTCGCAGTGTATTCCTCCTCCGACCCTCTTGTTCAGCTTTGATCCATCTATGAAGATGTTTATGGCCCTTTCTGGGCCTGGGGGTCCCTCTCTACACTCGTCTCTGTGAGGGATGATTACATTTGAAATGGTTGTCTGTGTATTCCTTTGGGACACAGTACTCCGTTTTCATGGGGATGGAATTGCTGTTTAGTATTGATGAGTGACCTATCTGCTGTGGTGCCCATTGGTCGGAGTTCCAACTGATGCAAAGGGCGGCAGTTCGTTCGTCGATTTGTCTGGTGGTCATCTTTTTTAATAAGGCCGGCCACCACACTGTAACTAACTAACTATTGCTAGATATATCCATTGGACTATACTTGGGTTTATGCCCCATTTTAAGCCAATCGCTTTTTTGCAAGTGTAGAAGGCTATCGTGGCCTTCTTCACTCTGTCTTTGATATTCAGGTTCCAATTTAGCTTCTTGTCAATTACCAAACCTAAGTAACTGGCACTGTCGCTGAAGGAGAGCCTGCATCCGTTTAACATTGGAGGGTTGAGAGGCGGAATCTTGTATTTATTTGTAAATAGCACAAGTTCCGTCTTTGAGGGATTAACTTCTAGTCCTTTTTGCTTTCCGAGTTTCCTTTTTGTATAGGACAATGGGCAATGTAGGTTAAACGAGGGGGAACGTTGTGAGCCGCGGCAAAGGCCGCGGCTCTGCCTTATACCCGGTACTCAGTCAGTATATATGTACATACATACATACATTTATGAGCTTACGATTTATGAAATTTATTATATGTTCGCAAAAGGGACGAATTAAACTTTGGGCAAAAAATAATATTTAAAATATAAAAGAATGAAGTCAAAACATTTTTGGAATTTTTATACATGTTTCCATTTTTGTTTACCTATGATTTTTACATCTGCTTCTACATTTCTACATGACATGTATAACTGCATATTTCAGTCGTGAAAGTGTTTGCGAGAGAGAGAGGGAATAAGAAAGCGCTTGGCAGGCGTTGCGTAGCCACTGAAATTTAATTTGTTTCTTCTGGCCATAATATTGATTCGACCTGATCCATATTCGGCAATCTGGTAGATATGGTAATTTTCCATGATTCTGCGTTTTTGGTTTTCATTTATCTTAAAAATTTTGGATTCCACAGATTTTCGTCCTTTGTGGAGGCGGAAAGGGGCGTGGCAAAATTTTGAAATACACTTGTGCTGGTTTGATATCACAGGAGTTTGGATAGAAAGTTTGGTTGTTCTAGCTCTTATAGTCTCTGACATCTAGGCGCTCATTTAAACGAATAAGCAAAGCAGACAGGGTGTCGTGTGAGAGAGAGCGAGAGGGAACGATGACTTTCGAAATGGTTTTCTTCATTGTAGCTATAATTTGTTAATGATCCGATCTGATCCAGATTCAACACTCTGATAGAAATGGTCATTCTCTATGATTTTGCGTTTTTAGTTTTCTCGTATCTTCAAAATTGTGTACGCCACAGACTTTCGTCCTTTGTGCGGGCTACATTTGGAGTAATGTGATCACACAGAAGACTGGATACAAAACTTGGTTGCTCTATCTTAAATGGTCTCTGAGATATAGGCGCAAATGAAGACGGACAGACGGACAGACGGACGGACGGACGGACAGACAGACTCTATATCGACTCGGCTATTGATGCTGATCAAGAATATATATACTTTATGGGGTCGGAAACGCTTCCTTCTGGGCGTTACACACAACCGTTATCCCCACAAATCTAATATACCCCTTACTCTTCGAGTACCGGGTATAACAAGCTAAAAAGCTCTGGGTGTCAAATGGATGTTATCAGGCAGGCTCCGAGATTCACATACTTTTGCGATTTGCTTCTTCAGCCAAAATTGATCGTTTTTATTTTAAGGTGCTCCCGTTTTCACAAATTTTTATAATCAATATGATTTATTTTCTCATCGATTCCAGCAAATAAATACAGCTTCGTAAATATATAGCATGATAAAAAGGTCTTTATTTTTTTTAATTGCTTGTTTTGAAACAAAACGACGGCAGGAAGTGTGCGATTTAATCTGTCTCTGTCTTTCGGTTGCTCTTCCGTTACGCGCATGTTACGAGCAGAATCGGACCAATTTGTTTCGAATCGAATTTGAGATTGGTTTAAAAAATATACATTTATAAAGGCACAAGCTAAATTGCCCTGGTAATGGTGTCAAAATTATCTTTATGGATACGCACTGTTGTATAAAGATCGGTTTACTTTTCGTTGCGAAGAGCAAAATGTGTTCGTTTTGAAAACGATAAAATCCTTAGTTTTGTGAAAACAGAACCACCAATTTATGTGTGTTTCAAAGGTAAAAGGACAATATTTGTGAGGATGAAAACCGAAGCTTGCCTGTATGTTCTTTGCCAATTAAGATTCGTTTTGGTGTAAAAAATATGATGAGTATCCGATCGGATTTAATAGCTGTAGATTCCAGGTAGCATAATAAAATAGACTCGAATATATTTCAGTGTTCATTACATATTAAATTGAAGAAAAATTTAGAGTTCCTCTTCACTTAAATTTATAAGAGATGAAAATTTTAGTCGAAGTGTATAAGCCATCGATAGATACCGCAAAAATAAAAAGCGCTGTTTATTGGCTTTCCCACACAGAGCATCTACGGGGAACGGTGGGATATTTTAACATTTGTTGAATCTGTGCGCAGCATTGAAGTGAGTTGTTTCTTCTGTATTCTGGTTGGGGCATTTGTCGACGGTGATGTCGCTGCTCAGCAGTGTCTCTGTCTCCTTTAGTATGGATATAGCATCTGATGTGACCACTCCCGCTACTTCGTAATATTATCTTCTGCGGTAACCACTGCAACATGATCTGTGCCCGCAACTCTGGCTGTTTCCTCTGACGCTTTTGTGGACTGCTGGCAGACAAGGTCGGCACGTTTGCATCCGGCACAATCTTGAGTATGATCCGGCATGCGGCATTCTGCTTCTTTAATTATGTCTTGAATAATCGCATGGACGGCATCTCTGTACTGCGAGGAAACGTCTTTATTAGTATTTGCGTCAACCACATTTCATCTGTTGTGTTCATCTGTGTCCACACAGGGGAGAAAACTGATATGCTCTTGGCGTTGACGTTATTGTGAACATATGTAGATATAAAACCGATTTTCAGCAGCAATTCGCATTCGACGGCATGATCGGCCACTTCAAGGAATTTGTGTGCCAGAGACATTCCGTTGATTTTAACTTCTGCCATGAACTGCCCAGCGGAGCGTGTGATGTTGCTTCCAAGTCATCTCAAAGTTGGCGAGCTTGCTTGCTGATGGATGCCACTAATTTTTCGGAACACTGACATATTTAATAAGGAAACATCAGCACCGGTGACTATCAGCCCCTTAACCTGAACATCGTCGATTTTGAGAGACTTTAGGTGTGCACTTCTCGTATGCCGCTATTACGGCAGCGGCAATCGGGCAATCTTTAGAAATGTGTCCAGTCTGATTGCAGCGGAAACACTTAAATGCAGCTCGGAGACCTCTGCGTAGATGAGCTTGGGATCCAAAGTTATAGCAGTGCTGCTTCCTCTCATAGTTGGTGTAATTGAATGGCTGTAAGACTTTTTTTTTCAGAGTCAAAGCCTCATTAGCCCATTAGCCCAATGTATCGAATTGCTCACTTCGTGTCTATTGTCCCAAGCGCAGTAATGCTGTTCATTTGGAGTATGTATTCATGAAAACTTTCTTTGTTAGTTTTCATTCGTCAGACAACTCGTTGTAAATTTCGCCGCAGCATAAACGATCCCTCGATCACTCGACCTCTTGTAAAAGGTGGTAACGTAACGTAAAAGGGAGTATGTTTAATTCGAATCTTCTTATGTATATAGTAGAATATGCGACACTCAGTTTTAGGTTTTTAAAAAGATTTTATTTAACACTTAAACTGTAATGTACATTGGTTTAGTTATTTTCCCCGACGGCGACTAAAGGTCTGATGTCTTAAACGGAATTAACTTAGATGAATTCTCCGACGGTGTCTAGGTTGACGTTTGTCTTGAACAGAACTGAAGTCTCTACTTAGATGTAGACTATTTATATTACGATGCTCGGATTGGGATTCGGAGGCGTTGGCTTCGGCTTCGGCTCCGATGGTGGTGTACGTGCCCCGATCGATATGTGGGAAGAACGGTTGCATGTGCCTAGATCGATATGTGGGAAAGAGCGGCTTTTGATGAAAGGCTTCCGCTGCGTATGATCGGTGTTGCATTACTTGAGGGTGGCTGAGAATTGGGCCGCCTCGGTTTTATGACCGATTCTGATTGGTGAGCTAGGATGGCGTGATTCTTAGGAATCGATTAGTAATTGATCTCTGGAGGGTGGCGTGATTCTAGTGCGGCATCTATTCTTTTATGTTCGGCTACTAGCTTAGGGTGTTTGTTTACATTGCCGGCTATCGGCTACAAGTGGTCCACTTCGAGTGTGGGATTGTTTATGGGATTCTGAGCTGAGGGTGTTGGATTGTTTATAGTATGTGGGTGTAGGGTAACAGACATAGATAGAGGGTATGCGTAGCATGTGCTATGGATATGTCACTATATATATATTTTCTCCACTTAATTCTGAAATAAACTTTTCCACTACTTTGCATCAGCTTTGCATCATTTTTCTTGTCAATTTTATCAGTACTAATTTTTATCGTAAGAAGTTAAATAAGGTATTGGAGCGTCTGTGTGTTTTCTTATAGGTTTGTTGAAATTATCGCTTCTATGTTTGTGTAGTTTCGGCGATTGTTCACTTCAGCCCCTGATCCACTTGGACCTTCGTTTTGTTGTATACACTCGGCTGGGGGTACACTTTCTATCTTTAATTCTTAATTTATCGGCTAAAAGTCTAAACGAAACGTGCGGTTTAGGATCCCAGATGGATGGTGGAATGTCTGTGAAATTTTCGGAATGAAAAAACCTCCGCAAATGGATGGTAACCTGTTGGAATTGGTTTATTACTTTTCATTTCGTTGAAAAAATTGTTCCCGTATTGATAACGGAAATTTTTGCAAAAAACGTGGCAACAATTCCTGAGATTCAGGAGTAAATTGAAAATCACTTTCAAAAGTGAAAACCGGAGCCCGCCCATACCGCACCGTTGATAATTGAACACAAAATGAATTCTTGTTCATGTTGACGTTTCGTTAATTCCGAAAGATGGATGGACTCGCTTCCGCTAACTATAAACTCTGGTAACATGATATAAAACATATACAAAACTTATTGAGGATAAGAATAGTTTAATATAGAATTTGAAATTCACAGCCATTTGTTTCAAGAAAAATTGTATAGATTTAAGACGTGGAAATATAGTAGTTGAAGCTACAAAGTGTCTGGGTCGAATTTATAGCTGCATTTATCAGCTTTTCAGAGTTGCAAAGTTTAATACAACCAGTTGTAAAATTCTTCGGTTATGTGAAAAAATCGGGTGCATGTCATAACGCCCAGTCATAGTGTCAAAAATAGTGTCATAGCGCCCACGGGTGTTATGACATTTCCAAAAGTGTCATAGCGCCCATTCTCAAAGTGTCGTAGCGCCCGTGGGCGTTACGACACTTTCAAAAGTGTCATAACGCCCTCAACTTTTTAAATCTTGCAAAATGCATCAAGAATCAATGAGCTTACCAATATGAAATAACACCTTACATTTTATTGAAAATCGATTTTTTTCGGCCTTATTTCATTCTTTTTTTTGGGGGGTGTTATTTCGCAGAGTCTGTATCATATTATTATTTAATTTTTATAAGCTTCGGGCGTTATAGTGTCATAAGGCCCACAAAAAAGTGAAATAAAGCCCTGCGGGCGGTATGACACTTATCGAAATGTCGTAGCGCCCATGGGCGCAACGACACTATTTTTTTTGTCATTATGCCCACGGGCGTTATGACACTGGGCGTTATGACATGTACCCGAAAAAATCCCTACCTCTGAAAATATCATGAAAAAAACAGATTTCGAAAGTTCTTTAATTAAAAAGGACCATAATTCCTTGAACATTTTTTAATCTCCAAATGAATTAAAAAAAAGTTGGTTTGGTTTACAGCACACAAAAAAATTATATTTTGTTGACTAGTGCTGTAGGACACGTTATCTTTTCGTGCACTGGTTACGAAATTCTTTTCTTACTTCCTCACATATTCAGCTATAGCAGCTAACCGTGCTTCTTTTGATCACAAGCTGCAGCACTTTTCTTGCCATGTGGAAACTCTGCTAGTTGCTAGGAAAACTGGTTTGTTTCTGACTTTTCTTTTAGGTTATGGGTGATACGACGCAGCCTCTTAAGTCGACGGTACCCAAACGGTGTCTATAACAATTTTTTTGTTTTGTTTTTTTTTTTGGTATCCCTTGTTGAATTCCTGATGTGATCAATTTAGGTAAGCTAGAGGAAATAGATAAGTAGGGCGTTCGTTACCCGCAAACAATGTACTGTACTATGTACTAACAATATACTAACAATACAACGGTGAATTGCTACTATAGCAGGATGTAAATCCTTTATAAGAGTGCTGTTGCTCGCTGTTCTGCATTATTATTAAAAGATTGAGATTATAAAATACTAAGATAGACCTTCTGGCACACACCAGTTTTTAAGTAACAGATTTTGAGTCATTAAGGACCATTCTTCAACTTCACCATTATACGTGACGATTCAACTTTAACGCAAATTCTTGTAAATCGTAATCAATATTCTTCATAGCTTATCGATCTCGTTTGTCTATACGAATTGGGCCGAATTTTACTCTTTGACAAGTATTTCGAGCTAACCTCTATCGATAAGCTACAGCATCTACGTCCCTGTTTAAGTGGCGTAGCTTTAAATAAGCTTCATTTATTTATTTTGTATCACTAGAAATTCTAAAAAGTCGATTTGACAATAAAAGCTATATCTGGAGGAACACATCAGAGAGATATATACATATATTGATTAGAGAAGGCGGACACATCTGTGATCAGCTTGAGGAAACCGACTGATAGAGTCACCTCACATATTTGTGCGATGGAGTCGCTAGCAAGAAAGGAAGAAGTTGCAGAATGTATTCTCGTGCAAACAGGCCCAGGTGCATGCTCGAAGCATTTTGTAGCTTTCAAGATCTTTCAATTGTCTTTTCTAAAGCTCTCTTAAATTAGGTAATTTTCATGTATGTATCTATGCTCTCAGTGCACACACGCACATACACGTACCCTTTTTAGTTTACCCGGAGCAATGATGTACGGCAGTACCGTATAACGCCGAGCCACAGTTCTCCATCAGTCACCTGTCCGTAACAATTTTTTGTATATTATTAATATAAAGTATTATTAATATATAAAGGAATTAAAGACCAGCTTATCGAAAATTTAAAGAAGGGGTTGCTTTGCTAAAAGTCTGATTATGTGATTATAGCCATTTCACCTCCATATCATTTATTTCAGGAATACATAGTTCGGATGAGCTCCAGAAAATATGTGGAAAATTCAAAGGAATACAAGGACATCATAACTCTTGCTATCTTGATGCGACACTATTTTCAATGTTCACTTTTACTAGTGTGTTTGATTCCATCCTGTACCGGTGTCCAGGACCAAAAGTAAGACAATAAAAACATCAAAATGTTGTAATCTAATAGTTTTCCAACAGGATATTCGGAATTACAGAGATGTTCAAAAGGTTTTGCGGGATGAAATTGTTAATCCATTGAGGAAAAAATTATTTGTGCGATCTGACCGCGTTATGAAACTGCGTGAACTATTAGACCAACTCAGTTCTGTAAGTGGTCTCACATGCGAGGAGAAAGATCCTGAAGAGTTCCTTAACAGTTTACTATCACAAATAATGCGCGTGGAACCATTTTTAAAGGTGCGTTAATTTTCGATTTTGTGGTGAGAATATCAATTAAGTTCAGTTTTTTGTATTTTTAGCTTAGCTCAGGACAAGACTCATATTTTTATCAACTGTTTGTGGATAAAGATGAAAAATTAACATTACCAACTGTCCAGCAACTTTTTGAACAAAGCTTTCATTCGTCGAATATTAAACTAAAGGAGGTTCCCTCGTGTTTTATTATTCAGATGCCCCGTTTTGGAAAAAGTTACAAAATGTATCCAAGAATTTTACCCTCACAAGTTTTAGATGTGACAGACATAATTGAAAACTGTAAGTTTTAAAACTAATAGCGTACATATGTATACCCAGCACTGCAGAAAATTCCTGCCAGGAATTTACTATTTATTTATTATACCCGGTACTCGAAGAGTATAGGGGTATATTAGATTTGTGGGGATAACGGTTGTGTGTAACGCACAGAAGGAAGCGTTTCCGACCCCATAAAGTATATATATTCTTGATCAGCATCAATAGCCGAGTCGATATAGCCATGTCTGTCTGTCCGTCTGTCCGTCCGTCCGTCTGTCCGTCCGTCCGTCTTCATTAGCGCCTATATCTCAGAGACTGGAGCAACCAAGTTTTGTATTCAGTCTTCTCTGTTATCACACTACTCCAAGTGTATTTCAAAATTTCGCCCCGCCCTCTTCCGCCCCCAAAAAGAACGAAAGTCTGTGGCATACACAATTTTGAAGATACGAGAAAACTAAAAACGCAGAATCATAGAGAATGACCATTTCTATCAGAGTGTTGAATCTGGATCAGATTGGATCATTATTACAGCTACAATGAAGAAAACCATTTCGAAAGTCATCATTCTCTCTCGCTCTCTCTCACACACGACCCCATCTGCTTTGCCCATTCGTATTTTTTGACGCCTAGTTCTCAGAGACTATAAGAGAAAGAGCAACCAAACTTTCTATCCAAGCTCCTGTGATATCAAACCAGCACAAGTGTATTTCAAAATTTTGCCACGCCCCTTTCTGCCCCCACAAAGAACGAAAATTTGTGGAATCCACAATTTTTAAAATAAATGAAAACCAAAAACGCAGAATCATGAAAAATTACCATATCTACCAGATTGCCGAATATGGATCAGGTCGGATCATTATTATGGCCAAAAGAAACAAATTAAATTTCAGTGGCTACGCAACGCCTGCCAAGCGCTGACTCATGCCCTATCTCTCTCTGTCCTAAACACTTGTACGTCTCAAATATGTAGTTATTCATGTCATGTAGAAATTTAGAAGCACATGTATAAAGCATACGCAAACAAAATTAGAAACATGCATTATATTCCAAAAATGATTTGACTTCATTTTGAAATATTATTTTTTGCCCAAAATTTAATTCGTCCCTTTTGGGAACATATAATAAATTGCATAAATCGCAAGCTCATATATGTATAGTTATATATTGACTGAGTACCGGGTATAAGGTAGAGCCGCGGCCTTTGCCGCGGCTTACAACGTTCCCCCTCGTTATGTACATATATATGGGTGGAAAATAACTAAAACAGTGTGATCATGCGTCTAAAACATGCATTGTTATTCTGATGAATCAGCTGTATTTTGTGAACAGTGTCAAGTGTGAGGTTAGGTTAGGTTAACCCACACTGCCACAGCGGGGCCTTTCATAGACCAGTATGGCCCTTAGTTATCCGGATGGGTATGGACCGGTACGGGTAAGCTAGTGAGGTTTGGAAATCCTCGAGAATTTAAATGTTTTTGGCAAAGGAAAGTAGATCCCATGGCGTCCTCCTGGAGGCATTTTCCAGTGATGCCAGCACCGGTACGCCTAGGTGTCTGATTCTTGCCCGTGAGAGAGCCGGGCAGTTGCATATGAGATGTTCTAGGGTTTCGATAGCCCCGGGCTCATCACATTTCCTACAGCTGTCTCCGTTGGTGATGTTTATCTTGGTTGCATGCGACTCAGTCTCAGCGACAGGTCGGCAGCGACCTGTTAGTATTCCCACTAGCAGTCTGCAGTCCTTCTGAGGAAGGTCTAGCAGATAGTGGTGGAGTTGATCATTGCGTTCCTTGCACATGATTTTCGAGATTCTGCAGGTGGTGTTCCTCCACCTGCTTTCGGTCTTCAGTTCGGCCTGCTTCTCTAAGTCGCTTTGTAGTTTTCTAACAGAGACGGCTCGTTTTTGGTTCCTTCGTTAGCCTGCCTAACGCCTTCCTTGGCCAGAACGTCCGCCGCTTCATTTTCTTCGATGCCCTGGTGGAGAGGAACCTAGTCGATCCGCAGTAACTTAGTCGTGCTACGTGTGTCTAGTAACCGGGGACTACTGCAAGGATCTTATAGCCGCTTGGCGGTCAAGACCACATGATGTGCACGTTCTGTACCGTTCGGTACCATCCCAAATGACATTTTACCGTTACAGACACTGATCAATCGGTCAACAGCGGAAAAAAATACCCTATTTTTTAAAAATTCTTTTAGAAATAACTATAAAAATATAAATATAAATATAAAAACTATAAAAATAAAATATAAGCGGAAATGTCGTGTTGACTAGAGTTATTTGTTTTTTTATACCCGGTACTCGAAGAGTATAGGGGTATATTATATTTGTGGGGATAACGGTTGTGTGTAACGCACAGAAGGAAGCGTTTCCGACCCCATAAAGTATATATATTCTTGATCAGCATCAATAGCCGAGTCGATATAGCCATGTCTGTCTGTCCGTCCGTCTGTCCGTCCGTCTTCATTTGCGCCTATATCTCAGAGACTATTAAAGCTAGAGCAACCAAGTTTTGTATCCAGTCTCCTGTGTGATCACACTACTCCAAATGTAATTCAAAATTTCGCCCCGCCCCTTTCCGCCCACACAAAGGACGAAAGTCTGTGGCGTGCACAATGTCGAAGATATGAGAAAACTAAAAACGCAGAATCATAGAGAATGCCAATTTCTATCAGAGTGTTGAATCTGGATCAGATTGGATCATTATTATAGCTACAATGAAGAAAACCATTTCGAAAGTCATCATTCCCTCTCGCTCTCTCTCACACGCGACCCCATCCGCTTTGCCCATTCGTATTTTGTGACGCCTAGTTCTCAGGGACTATAAGAGCTAGAGCAACCAAACTTTCTATCCAAGCTCCTGTGATACCAAACCTGAACAAGTGCATTTCAAAATTTTGCCACGCCCCTTTCCGCCCCCACAAAAGACGAAAATCTGTGGAATCCACAATTTTTAAGATAAATGAAAACCAAAAACGCAGAATCATGAAAAATTACCATATCTACCAGATTACCGAATCTGGATCAGATCGGATCAATATTATGGCCAGAAGAAACAAATTAAATTTCAGTGGCTACGCAACGCCTGCCAAGCGCTGACTCATGCCCTCTCTCTCTCTGTCAAATATGTAGTTATACATGTCATATAGAAATGTAGGCGCAGATATACAAAGCATATCTAAACAAAAATGGAAACATGTATAAAAATTCCAAAAAATTCATTTTTTTAATTTAAATATTATTTTCGTCCCTTTTGAGAACATATAATAAATTTCATAAATCGTAGGCTCATAAATGTATGTATGTATATACTGACTGAGTACCGGGTATAAGGTAGAGCCGCGGCCTTTGCCGCGGCTCACAACGTTCCCTCTCGTTTTTGTTTAAAAACTAGCTATTTCAATACCACACCGACCGTTACATATCTCTCTATCAATCTATTCCCACCTACAAAATACCATCTAGCAGTTGTATTTCCGTACCTGCGGAATAAATCACCACACTGGAGGTGATGAGAGAGAGAGAAACCGATTGAACCAATATGTTCCTAAGTAAAAATTTTTTTTTTTATTTTAAAAGCTTGTTACATACATGAAAAAGGTTAGGTTTAAATGAATGTTTATTGATTTAAAAGATATATCAATCTAAGTTGTTTTGAGATGAAATCGTTTTAATAAATATATTCTAACGACTGATGAGATCACGATTAACAAAACTGACGTTTGAAAGCGAGAGTCCTCTCACCGCCGCTAGCCGTCTCTCCCCGAATGCTCTCTGGATCCAGTCTCTCGCACACAGGTAAGGAGATGCGCTCGTGCGGGAATTCCAGGCTTTTTACATTCGGCCTTCCTGAATATCGTTATCCATCCCGGATAACAACAGCTCCTTGTTCTCTTTGATAAACTTCCACAACATCAGATTGTCGAAGCTTCAAGTTAGCATTGCAGGTCTGTAGGCGCCTGCTGTATGTTAGGCTTGGCTTTGTTTCGCAACATAAGACGATTATAGTTGAATAGCTCCTGATGTTTCAATTCCATTAGTTTGTCTTCTGTTTTAGTATTCATCTTAGTGCCGAACATAATTTTGAACTGTGGACATTTCGTAGGCATATGAATGTGGTAGTTAATCGCTTTTTGCCTTTTTTGACCGAATTTACATCCGATCCCGTGTGAACTAGACGCTCCACTTCGATACCGCGACTGCGATCCAGAATTATTTATACTAACTCTTCCAGCCTTTGGACAATTACGGGAAATCCGGCAAACCATAATTAAAGCAATATTCTTGTTTCCTTCAGCTACCGACGTTTTATTTGGTTCGCTACTGTGCTCTTGTCACTGCTGGGTTTTCCTTGAACCAGCTCGTAAAGAGCATTCTCTTCCTTTAACGTTTATATACTACTGGCCGATTTATTACGACCGATACATCGCAATTTTGTACTCGTTTTTTATTTGCATCCCGTTTACGATATACCGCAACATAACTGTTGAACTGCCGAGCTTTTTCGGCAGCGTAGCTTGCGAATTATTAAAGACGGGAGTTTAGTTTGATATAGTTTATTGTCAATAGCGAAAGTTGTGTGGATAGGATAGCAAAAGCGAGATTAGCGATGTAGAGTTAGCCGGTTCAAGAGTCCAAAACTGCAAGAGGAAGCGGGACGAATTGCCCGTTCCCTAATGCAAGCGCGACGATTGAAGAGTCCAGACGCTGCAAAGGCAGGCGGGCCGAATTGCCCGTGCCCTAATGCGAGCGCGACGATATCCAGATTGATTTGAGGGCAGGCGGGCCGAATTTCCCGTGCCCTACTACAAGCGAGAGTGCAACAGATCCAGAGGAGAGAGCAATAGCGAAGACGAAAGATCAATAGAGTGATAGAAAAGTCGAAAGAAAGAAGGAAAGAAGACGAAAGAACGGCTGGGTAGGCTGCTGCCGTGCGGGAGCTTATATGTATATATGTGTGTACAATGTAGTGCAGTGGGCAGTACAAACAACAAACAATAAAATAGGCATTTAATTTACTGCTGCACCACTGGCTATAATGTTTCCATCGAGTCTCCCAATATTGTGCTGCGGAACCCGACAATAACTACTCGTTCAATATTTTAAATCGACGCTAGCCATATTTTGCATGCTCTGCATATACATACAGTGGCTCACAGCCAAAATAATGCAGTGGCAAATAAAAAGTTCAAGGTTCTACAGATTTTAAACTAGAGGAAAAATAAAAAATGTTTTAACGCCAATTTGTTGTATGTTTTATCACATTTAAAAAAGAAACTTTATTTGCTGCTTAAATATTATTCCGTTTTAAAAATAAAATAAAAACTTAAAATATATCCACAATACAAGTCCCAGCTTGAAAGATGCAGCCACAAAGCAGTTTAATATTAGGCGAATAACATTTTTAACAGGTATTTTAGTACTTAGTATGTAATCCCTTAGCCTTTATTACGGCTCTTAACGTACTATTCATGGAAGAGACCAGCTTCCGAGTGCTTTCCGAGCTTATTTTTCTCCATTCCTCCAGCAGAGCATTTTTCAGATCCTGTTTGTTTGAAATCCTGTGAGTCCGAATGTTTTACTCGAGGACAGCCCACCAATTTTTAATTACATTTAAGTCTGAAGACTGGGCGGGGGGATTCATCATGTGGGGGCTGGTACCTCTTATTGGGCTACTGTTTTGCATAATCCGACCTAACAGGTAGGGAAAACCCAGCATTTTAGGGTCAAATATTGGTTTTGGTACCTAATGTATATATAGTTGTCATCGGACATTGGAATTTTTGAAAAATAATGTGTAATAACTTTATGGCAGCCAATTTAACTTTTTATTTGCCACTGCATCATTTTGGCTGTGAGCCACTGTACATATTCGTGAAATGTTTCAGATTTCTACATTTTACGATTTCCGAACTTTACGTTATATCATCAGTTATAGATGCCCAAATTTGATCCTGCAAATACAAATTCCTATAAATTCACCTATAAGGAAACAGACTTACATTTAATGAAATGAAATCATTCTTCGAATTCAGCTGCTGTCTATTCATATGTTGATATAGCAAGCAACACAAACCAAACAGTCAACTAAAAAAAAAATTCCAATGAAATGGACAAACAAAAACCTATTATTCAAAGGAACAACAACACTCGCAATTACCAAAATTCTAACACCACTAATCCAACCTTGAGAAAATCACAACTAAATACGCTGTTATGCTAGCCGCGGAAAATAACAGGTATAATATCTTTTAAACCGCGGACCTCACCGCAAAATGGAGCTCTGTGCGACCCGCCCAAAATCTCCAACATTTATCGTCGATCGCCTTCGTAGTGACAAGAAGTGTTTTTGTGTTGAGCTCTGCTTATCTTCCTTTTAATTTTTCTAAACAGTCGGTGTTTTTTGGGATAGCAAACTGGCATTGGAAGCGAATGTAGTGGAAAGGGTGAACAAGGCCACCATTGCGCTTTATCCAAGAAGATGCTTAGCAGCACATGGGGCCTGTCATCTGCCCTAATGCATTGGATATACATCTCGGTGATGCGACCAACTCTGCTGTATGGAGTCTTAGTGTGATGGCAAGCTTTCAAAAAGAAGACGTACCATAAGTTTATGGAATAGACTCAGCTAAAGGCTCTGCTCTGTATCATAGGGCCGCTGAGGTCAACTCCAACAAAAGCACTCGGGACTATTCTCGGGATCGATCCCTTGGGGAAGATCGTTAATAAACTGGTAAAATAACAATGGACCCAGATGGCTACCTTGAGGCACCCCTGATGAGACTATAACAGGTTTAGAGAGAGGAGTTAAAGCAGACACGCTGAGAAGCATTATAAGGGTAAGAATTAGTCCAGTAAAGCTTAGTTAGAAACCTAAGGAGAGATAATTTATGGATAAGAAGATTGTGATCAACGGAGTCAAAGGCTTTACTAAAGTCAGTGTATACTATATCAGTTTGACACTGTTTATCCAATCAAGCAGTTACAAATGTGTAAAATTCAGGGAGGTTAGTAGAAGCTGAGCGACGTATAATGAATCCATGCTGAGATTCAGAGAATATGGATCTACAAAAAATTTCGGAGCTGAGAAGTAATGATTTTTTCGAAGAGTTTAAGAATGACAGATAAATTGGAAATACAGCGATAGCACTACTCGACAAAATTCAACTTTTTTTTCCGCTGTCGCCAAAAGTGACTTTTTCTGATAGATTTGGAGTTTTAAAATTTTTTAAAGCATTATGGCTGCTTTTTCTTGGTGTAGTTTTTTTTAAGAATTTTTAGAAAATTTGGTATTTCTTGTCATAGTTAGTGATTCTATTTTTCACATAACTTAAGTTTCCTACAACTGGTTGTATTGAACTTTGCAGTTAAAAAAAGCGGACAAATGCAGCTATAAGTCCGACTCAGACACTTTGTAGCTGCAAAGCATCCAAATCCATCCCCCGTAATTTTGACTTTGAAAGCTCCGGAAAAGTCGAAAAAAAATGTTTGAATGCCTTTTTGGTTTTAGATAGGCACATTAATTAGGTGTCGTTTAAGGTATCGCTTATTAAATTATAAAATCAAACGGCTAAGTTATAACCGTTTTACCAAAACTTCATATGCCATTTGGCACTATTCCAAATGCCATTTTACCGTTAAAAACTGTTACAAACACAGATTTTTGGTACTTTTGTAGGAAAAAAAAACGGTTATTCGTCGGCAAACGGAATTTATCGGCGAAATTCGGCATATGAAGTTTTGGTCAAACGGTTATAACTTAGCCGTATATTTTTAGAAGCGATGCCTTAAACGACGCCTAGTTATGTTCAAAATAGAAGCACTACCTATGACAAAAAATATCAAATTTTTTAAAAATTCTTAAAAAAAAAACTACAACATGAAAAAAAAACCATTTTTTAATAATTTGTAAACATCAAAATCTATCAGAAAAAGTCATTTTTGGCGACAGCAGAAAAGTCGTGTCGACTAGTATAGTTAGAAACATCAGATGAAGATCCCTTTTTATTAAAGCGAACTAATCGATCTGGGAGAGGGCAATATAAAAGGAGAAAAAATCAGCCTTCTTAAAACAAAAGATATTCGAAGGCTTAATGGACGACTTTATAGGGCCTGAAGAAGGCGACAGGAAATCAATTGCAAGTGTGGGATGGTATATGTAGGTCTTCAGTCCATTTTACCGTTAAAAACTTTTACAAACACAGATTTTTGGTATTTTTGTAAGAAAAAAACGGTTATTCGTCGGCAAACGGAATTTATCGGCGAAATTCGGCATATGAAGTTTTGGTCAAACGGTTATAACTTAGCCGTATATTTTTAGAAGCGATGCCTTAAACGACGCCTAGTTATGTGCAAAATAGAAGCACTACCTATGACAAAAAATAGCAAATTTTTTAAAAATTCTTTAAAAAAAACCTACAACATGAAAAAAAAAACATTTTTTAAAAATTTGTAAACATCAAAATCTATCAGAAAAAGTCATTTTTGGCGACAGCGGAAAAGTCGTGTCGACTTAGAGTTAGAAACATCAGATGAAGATCCCTTTTTATTAAAGGGAACTAATCGATCTGGGAGAGGGCAATATAAAAGGAGAAAAAATCAGCCTTCTTAAAACAAAATATATTCGAAGGCTTAATGAACGACTTTATAGGGCCTGAAGAAGGCTACAGGAAATTAATTGCAAGTGTGGGATGGTATATGTAGGTCTTCAGGGTGAAGCACAGATCGGCGGTGAGCGCGGTGCGTGTGTATTAGAGTGAAAACAGATAAGCTGAGTGTAGATAAAAACAGAGAGGAGAGCGAGCAAAGTGCACCGCACAAAAGTTAGCAACTACAAAACGGCTGCGAATAAGAATGTGCAGAAAAAGTAAGAATGTACAACAGGATCGACAATTGGAAATAAATACACAAAAATAGTCTTAATGCGTATACACTTACATCGAACAGGTTGCACGATCGGTTTGGAACACCAGAAATAAGTAAAAAACACAATCACTTTCCTTAAACAACAGGTTGACATTTTTTAAAATTATTTTTTAAGTAGGAGCGAAGTAAAGCACGGCCATCCGCAACGATATATCGAAATCTATCTATATACCGTTTTTCTTTGCGATTTGTAGACTGATTTATTTTTAGCATGAACCGTTTAGGGTCCTATGCTCGGATTTTAATTCCCTCCACCATATAATATCTACTACTAATTACCTTCCTTTTCTTAAATTACTGATACTTTCATATCTTTCTCGTAAATAGAAATTGCTTAGTTCTTTTAGTCCGACTTTTTCTATAATTTTTCTAGAATATTAGTTTAACAGCTATGTATATTTCCTGCATATTCGCCATCGGTTCGGTTATTGAGTCGCAAGTCATACGGCAGTGCTCCTCAATCGGTTGGGAGGTAGGAGGGCTGATCAACCGGTTCTATTTTATACCCGGCCAGTGTTGCTAACGCCTCTACACAAAAAATGGACGGTTGAGCTAACAAAAACGAATCTATTTTTTTATTTAAAGGGACAAAAAACAGGACAAACAATGTTTTATTATTTATTCAATAAAGCTTTAAAACACATCTTTACGTTACTTTAAGTCATGTAACAAATTATCAAGACAGTTAGTCTCATCATTTATTTCATTTGTATATGATGCATTTGTTCGGATTAGTCTAAGGCAACTATCATGAACTTGATAATTTTGGCAACAAGCCCCGCTCCAATTATAATTATTTATTATATATACATTACATACATTATTAATATTTTATTATTATTTTATATACATATGTACAAAGACAAACCTAATTGCTCAAATGGAATTAAGCGTGTGTCACCAAATTGACTTGGCTAAATACCCGTTTGACCTCAGCTTTTGATCATGGCAACGACAATAAATGACGCCAGATTATCAAACTGATTGTTGCCTGCAGATTCCGTATAATTTTTCACCTCAGTCCAAAACAAAATTCTGTTCCCTCGATTTTTCCATTCAACAAGGAATTGTGTTGTATTGAGTTATAATTTCCTCAATATTATTCTTATACTCGATACGTCTGATTTCGAACTAAATCATAAAAAAAAGTATGAATGATGAAATGAATATGAAATATAATAAAATAATAAATGCACTTTTTCTGGATTTTAAAATTTTTCCGAAATCGCAGTTTGAAAAAGTACAGATCTGTCCGTAAAAAGGACAAATTGGCAACACTGTACCCGCTTCTCAGTCAGTATACATATATATGAGCTTTCGATTTATGTAATTTATTATATGTTCGGAAAAGGGACAAATTAAATTTTTCCCAAAAAATAAAATTTTATTTTTTTAGTTTACTTATGATTTTTACATCTGCTTCTACATTTATACATGTACATGTATAACTACATATACGAGACGTGGAAGTGTGTGCGAGAGAGAGAGAGGGAATGAGTAAGCGCCTGGCAGGCGTTGCGACTGAAATTTCATTGTGTTCTTCTGACTATAATAATGATCCGACCTGATCTAGATTCGGCGATTTTTGTTTTCTCGTATCTTAAAAATTGTGGATTCCACAGATTTTCGTTCTTTGGGGTGGCGAAAGGGGGCGTGGCACAGAAGTCTGAATACAAAATTTAGTTGCTCTAGCTTTTGTAGTCTCTGAGATCTAGGCACTAATGAACACAATGTCAATGATATGCAATAACTGCACCATCAAGTGGCCCAATCGACACCAGCAGAAGGCTGTTAGGTGTGGATCATGGACATGCAAGAAAGATAGGTGTTAGACTAGTGTTCGTGGAAAAGTAAAACTAATCTGACTAAAAGAACTAAGCAAGAGGGAATTAAAATCCGATCGTAGGACCCTAAGCGGTTCATGATAGGTATAATTCGATCTACAAAGCGGAAGGAACAACGGTATATAGTTTCTAGTGTTTCTAATAGGATTCGTGAAGTTTATGCGGTTCAACATGTCACGGCTATCTACGTCACCCTTGATCACGTTGTGCACAAAAATCACACCAAGCATTTTCCTACGACTAGTTAAGGTTGAAAGGTTTATTAAAAGCAATATACTAGGGTAAGACCGGAAACTTACACCTGCATCCCAGTTGAGGCTGCGCAGAGCAAAAATTAAAAAGTTTTTCTGAGCTGTTTCTATACTGGTGTACGTTGTACTGAGGACGCCATACACAAGAGCTGTATTCTAAAATCGGACGATCCAGAGAGGTGTAGAGAGTCTTTGTTATATAGGGGTCGTCAAATTCCTTTGACCACCTCTTTATAAACGCAAGCACGCCCATGGCCTTATTCACCATGATAGAAATGTGTTCTGAAAACTTTAACTTGTGATCTAATAGAACACCAAGATCATCAATCCTGGTAAATCTCTCAAGAGATCCACCAGAGAGGATGTAAGGAACCAGAAAGGAGCTGGAGCGGAGAAAAGTCATTACTTTAGATTTCGAAGCGCTAAGGTTTAACAAATTTGCACAAAGGGAAGGTGAAGGCAGGCAGTTTTTGAAAAGGACCCTTTGAGACCTAGAACAAAGGTAGCTAGAGATCCATCTCAGGAGATTGGGCGAGAACCCTAGAAGGTCGAGCTTTTGTCGTACAGAGTCGAACGGTTTACTAAAATCGGTGTAAACAACATCCTTCTGTAAATTACCTTGAAAGCCTTTAATTATAAAGGAGGTAAATTCCAATAAATTAGTAGTGGTTGATCTCCGCCTTATAAATCCATGTTGAGCTGGAGATATAAGTGATCTGCATAGGTGCTGCAGGTGCGGAGTTAAAATTTTCTCAAACACTTTAGGAATAGCGGATAACTTAGATATACCTCTACAGGTTTTTGCGTCACTTTTCTACGTACCTTTCTTATGGAGAGGAATTATTAAGGACTCCTTCCATATCGGGGGAAGTATGAAGAGTTTATGGACAGGAAGAATGGTTTAAGCAACGGCCCACACAGAGACTCTGCACAGTACCTGAGTACACAGCCGGGAACTCCGTCCGGACCCGGTGAGAACACCGGCTTTACTGTTCGTAGATCATGAAGCAACGAGCTTTCAATTAGCAAAGGACTGAAAATGCCGTTCGACCGCGGTAAACTGTATGGATACGACTGACCAGAGTAACTTTCCTGCGAATAGGTAGTTTGGAAGAAACGAGAAAAAATATCGACGATTGCCTGATCATTGTTTGCCGACGTATAAAGGAATGTTAGCGAGGATGGGTGTGCGGACGTTTATTGCTTACTGTTTACGAAGCTGCAAATGCGTAGGATGCAAATGCGACACTATCCCGGAAAAGAATGCTGAGCTTACTACGTAAGCCTCAAACATTTGATAGGTCACTAAAAGAGAAGTTATTAGTTTTTTGGACAGATGGAGGTAGGACGGGAAGATGTGGAGCACTGGCTTGATTGGTAGTGAGAGTTGTGGGGGCCTTCACTTTTTCTTAGCCTTAAACTCTTTCACCACCAAATTTTCTGGTCAAAATTTGGCAGAGCAAATGGTATCAATGTGATTTGGTGAGACAAAAACTTTTCGTTTAGGTAGGATCGCCACCAGTTGCTTTGGGACCATAGGCCTTGTACCAGTGATGGCAATAACAAGTTTGCGGACACTACAGGCACGGAGCAGACGTTTCTGGCTGCACGATATCCGAGGTGATGAATTCGGCTACCAAATTTGCACCACCAGCAGCTATCTTTGCCATTGGAGTAGCAAACGATAACAGCTGCTGCGAGTCAGTTGTTCAGGCACGGTTGGCACTTGAAAATCCCGGTCAGGACCTTAAAGCCCTTTCGCGTCTGCTTCATATATATATATGTCACTCTCACCATAAAAGGCATGCACTCGCACTCGCACTCGCACGGATTTTATTGAATTGTTATTTTCAAAAAACACCGGCTGGTTATGCAAAATAAAAATAAGATAGGCGGAGCTAAAAACAAAAACGCGTCTGATCACTACGAAAGAGAACGACGATTGCAGCTGCCCGGCTCTCGCGGGCAAGGAGAAAATGTCATCGGAGTTGGCATCACTGGAAGGTGCCTGCAAGAGGACGCCGAGGGAACTACTTGCCTTTGCAATATTTGCAAAACTAAGCGTCAAACATGATGAACGGACAGACAGACATCCACATAGAAATAATACATCCCTATACTCTTTGAGTATAAATGTCTCCCTTTTAGAAATAGCGATACGAAAAGACAGAGAGAGAGAGAGAGAGAGAGAGGAAACCACGATACAGTGGTTACGGCGCCTACGTATAACTACATACAAAACATATTGCATAGGTTACATAAAACATGAGATTACACATAGGTTGCCTAAAACACAAGATTACACATAAACTTTGTCTTTGCTCATCATGGTTAAGTTTTTCATATTTAATTCACTTCCCCCCATTATATGCGGCTATTAAAACTTATCTTATTTTTAAATTATTTTAGCTCCACGACAGTGCTCTCTTTGTGGAAAACTAGCTGAATTTGAATGTAATGCATGTTTTGGAAGTCTACAAGCCGGCTCTGGTCTTGAGTGCACAGCCTTTTGTCAAAAATGCCTTGATACATTTCATATGCATACAAAAAGGTTTAATTGAATTTACGAGTATAAAGATTAATTTTTTTACTTTTATTCATTAAATTTACATTACTTTAGGATTAATCATGTGCCAACAAAAATATTGATTCCCAAGGACTTCAGAATTATGGCTGATCATATGGTAGTACCACGACTGTACATGGAACTATTTTCAGTTGTTTGTATAGAAACATCGCATTATGTAGCATTTGTAAAATCTGGGACTGGGCCAGATGCACCATGGTGTTTTTTCGATTCAATGGCTGATAGAAATGGTAAGTTACAGTGTAATTATTATATTTATTCAATTGATTAACAATATTATTTTAACTCAATTAAGCTAATATACATTCATGAAAAAACTAATAAGGCGCATTATTTTTTTCGTATTTTTCAAAAATTTTTATATTATAAATGTTTTATAGAAATATATTAAAATATAATAAAACAATAAGACTGAAAAATCTT
The DNA here is from genome assembly GCA_035041765.1 of Drosophila algonquin. Taxonomy (NCBI): domain Eukaryota; kingdom Metazoa; phylum Arthropoda; class Insecta; order Diptera; family Drosophilidae; genus Drosophila; species Drosophila algonquin. The sequence goes on along the minus strand of JAWNKY010002344.1, from coordinate 6,813 downwards.
TATGACCGATTCGTTCGTTCTATTTCTTAATTTTTTTTTATTATCAAAGAAAATTCGGTGTTTTGACAAACTATTCTTTTAATTACACTACTCGAGAAAATTCACCTTTTTTTTCCGCTGTTGCCAAAATTGACTTTTTCTGATAGATTTGGAGATTTAAATTTTTTTTAAGAATTATGGTGTCTTTTTCTTGGTGTAGTTTTTTTTTTAATTTTTAAAAATTTGGTATTTTTTTCAGAGGTGGTGCTTCTATTTTTCACATAACATAAGTTTCCTACAACTGGTTGTATTGAACTTTTCAGTTTTAAAAAGCTGACAAATTCAGCTATAAATCCGACTCAGACACTTTGTAGCTACAACTTAACGTCTGGAAGACATAAGGCTTCCAAATTGAAAATTCATAATTTTTTTCGGTATTTTTTCCCGAAATTTTGTTTTTGAAAGCTCAGGAAAAGTAGAAAAAAAAAATATATGAATGCCTTGATTGGTTTTAGATAGACACATTAATTAGGCGTTTAAGGTATCGTTTATAAGAATCCATGGATAAACGGCTAAGTTACAACCGTTTGACCAAAACTTCATATGCCGTTTGGGTCTACAATTTGTGGAGCTTGGGTAGGCCATTCTGAAGAGTCCGATAAAAGGTATGATGGTCCATTTAGCCACAATTCCAAATCCAAGAGCTCCTCTGGAGAGCATCCCCTCGACACGTCATCGGCTTGGTTAAGATCCGTTGGAACGTGATGCCACTTAATTTCCTTGGTCAATTCCTGGATCTGCGCAATTCTGTTGGAGACAAAAACATTAAAGTTTGATGGGGCCTCACGTATCCAAGACAACCCAATAGTTGAATCTGACCAACAATGGATATCACAGGAAGATGCGGGATTTTGCTTAATGGTTGCGACGAGCTCAGCCAAGAGCAATGCCGCGGACAATTCCAACTTGGGTATGATTTGTGTTTTTAAAGGCGCTACCTGGGACTTTGAGCAGAGCAAGCGAGGTAGTAGGTTATCCGAGTGGGGATCCCATACGAGCCCCAAGGCCTTCGCTATGTCTGTCCCATCATGGAACTTAAGCAGCTTTTCCCTGTCCTCCGCAGGCTCACCTTCAAGCACTCCAGGCTCATTGGAGCATAATTTGCGTATAGGAAAGTGTCCTCTTTGCAGGATCCCTTTTACTTGACGACGGATCACATTAACTTCCTCAATGGTGTCCCCGCCGGATATGAGATCGTCTACGTAGAAATCCCTTCTCACGACTGGGGCTCCTATAGGAAATGATGCTTCCTCATCGTACGATAGTTGGTGCATGGCACGAATTGCCAAAAAAGCAGCGGGCTTTGTTCCATACGGTCCAGCTGTAAGTTGCTGAGACCGTAACGGTCTCTAGCTTGTAAATCTTGATTTCATCAGTAGGCCTTTCGCGCCACAGAATGCATTGCAAATATTCATCCGGGTGTGAAATCCGTACACAGCGATACATCTTGCAGATGTCTCCACAAAGTGCAATCCTGAAGAACCTAAACCGAAGCAGTGTGTTAAATATTTTTGGCTGAATCGTTGGGCCAGCCGGGAATAAGTCATTGAGGGAGCGCCCAGATGTGGTCTTTGCAGATCCATCAAAAACAATACGTAATTTCGGACTGCTGCTGTCGAGTTTTTGCACACAATGATGCGGCAAGAAAAACTGGAAGCCAATGACATGTGCCCTAAATCCAGATATTCTTGAAGGAACGCGCTATATTGAGCATTCAGCGGGAGGATTTTCGACAGCCTTTTCTCCAGACCTTTGAAACGACGAAGAGCGATACAGAATGAGTCGCCAGTGCCTCAAACCCAGCAGTAGCTAAGAGTCGAACGGAAAATTGACCATTTTCCAAACGAGAGGAGTTTTCCTGGAATAAACGCTCGCAAAGTAGGTCCTCACTCGATGCAGCTGCCTCTGATGAGTAACAATTTTCAAGCTCCCAAAAACGCTTTACAGCATCCGACAAAGAATCCTCGTCTTCCTTTGGTGCGTGGGTTCCTGTTGCCGTAGCCAGAGTGACTTGATTGTTAGTGGTGTGAGCCATCCCTCCAGAGACAATCCAACCAAGTTTGGTGTTCTGGAGTAATGGGCGATTCGCTGAGATCTAAAAAACCAAGGGTCAGCTAAATTTATATTCTTCGGTACGTCCTATTCTGCAGCATTAATATCGTAGTGCGGCTGATAGTCAGTGATGACCTTAGTTACGACCGCCGTGAATGAGGACCTGTAGCTGCCATACTGAGACTGCATGACGACTTCCACAGCCTTATTCGAACTAAGAGACGATTCTCCAATGCCAGATATCGAAACGGGCGATGTTTTAGCTGCAAATGACCAGCCAAACGAGACGTAATAAAATTGAGCTGCGATGCGGAATCTAATATTGCCCGACATGGGACGAGCGTTCCAACACGATTTTTAATCAAAACGATAGCCGTAGCTAGCAACACGTAATCGTTCGAGATATTGGGAATAGGTGGAGGGTAAGGTGGAGAGGCTGAGCATGAAACTAAGGCTGATGATAGCGATTGCGGGAGGTTCACGTCTGCAGCTGTTTCATACGACACTGCTTGCAACTTTCAGATTTACTCTGCTGCAAGCCGTGGCCCTTGCGCAAACAATTGAGGCAGAGATGCATTCTCTTTGCTTCCTTAAGGCCGGTATCCAGCACCGCGGAATTTTACTGAAAGGAATCTGCTCATTATTTCGGATGTGTGGAACTCAGCTAATGTAATGTGACTAAGAACCTAAAAAGTGATTTGCCACTCTCATGAATCAGCTGTGTTTTGTAAACAGCGCCACTTTTGAAAATTAAACTAAAATTAAAAAAAGGAAGAAAAGTAATTCTGACGATGAAGTGATTGTGTTGGTAGCGGCACATCTTGTTGTAAGAAGAAGTACAGCACAGTTGGAGGAGCCAAAATGTCAAAATTATCAAAATGCTCATTTTCCGTGATCCGCTGAAGACATGACATTGCCTCAACTGCTTTTATTAAAGGAATCCTCTCCTTTTGCGCACAAATTTTACCCCCACCTTTCACTTTGACTTCAGTAAAAATATGCACATATATTTTACTGGCACCCCTATCAGCTGTTCTCACAGTCCACATTCGTGTGGATATCGATACTATCGATACAAATTCGTGGATCCCGTTTAGGTTGCTGGATACTGACTCCAGGAAAACACAAACGAAAAATTACTCGCCCCGTTTTTTTATATGAAGTTTGGCAGTAATTTTTAGTTTCCGCGGTGCTGGATACCCAGCTTTATAGCGCAAAGTAGGGGACAAATTTAGGAACATGACGCAATTGGTTATGATGTGGCCCCTTCCGCCGCAAAATCTACATCCGGAAATATTTTCATTATTATTAGGAAAGGCAATGAGGACATTTTGACTACGCTTGTTCGTTTTTTCTCCCACCTGATGGCTTGGTGTTTCGAATACCAAATCATTTTCCTGATTCTCCATCATCCTGCATCGCTTCTCCAGAAACGAAGCAAGGGATTTCCATGCCAACAGCTTGTGGGACTGCAAGTCTTCTTCCCATTTTTTCCGGGTCCTGGTGTCCAGCCTATGCGCCACAATGTGAATGAGAAATCCATCTAAAATTTCCTCTGTTGATGCCTAAGTCCGAATCGCTCGCAGGTGAGCATTGATGTTATCGCTGAGTTGCCAGATCCTCGCAGATCCCATCTCAACACCTTGCAACCCAAATATCACCTTTACGTATGCCTGAAAATGATGGTATTTATTGTCAAAACGATTAGTAAGCAATCTCATAGTTCGAATCAGATATTTCGATTGAACGTATGGTTTCTAGTGCTACGCCGTCTAGGCTAGCAACAAGATACTGGAACTTTTCCAAGTTACTTAGCTCTTGCTCGTTGTTCACCACCGTCTTAAACATCGCGATGAAGTTTGGCCAGTCTGCGTAAAACGAGCGAATTCTAGATGAGGCAGCATCGACTTCCGAGTTGATGTGTTGAGCGAACCTTCTCCAGCGAATTGGTGAGGCATGCTGGTTGAGTTCGCGCTGATCACCTTCTGCTGAGCTGCTAGCTCGCGATTTAGCTTTTCATCGATCTGCATAAACACGTTCGCGACCTCAGACCGCGCGTCACCGTCGAGCACCGTAAGGTCGAGCCTTTCCAAGCAGCTCTATGCAGCGTTGAAGTCGGAGTACAATGCTTCGTGGTGCTTTAATCGCGCACGCAGGTATGCTTCGTCAAGTTGAAGGATGGACTCCTCCATTAGCGATTTGTTCATCTCAACGAGCTGCCGCTGGATAGACATTGTTTTGGCCTTGTAAAAGTCCACATCACTAGGCGCAGCCGTCAGAGCATGAGCAATATCATGATTTTCAGGCATTTTTCAACGCCACAATATCAGGGCTTATACAAAAAAAAAGGGGGCACTATCAGAAGGTTTGCGAGGGGACCAATATAACACCCTGTATGCGCCGGCAGGCCACAAAACCCAAGCGACGACAAACAAACGGTTTCGATTTTCGTTCTGTCTTTGCCTCAAGCTCTGAGGGCTTTGCACTGCGCTTGCACTAATACATGCGCAACAAAAAACATTTTCTTGGTGGGGCTCTTTCACTCAGTTATGAGACCGATTTTGTCTGTATATAAATACATATGTATACATATGTTGAGCTATTTTGCAACGAACTTTTCACCCAAATGCCGACAATGCACAATGTCACTGGATATCACTGCAGTACGTTTTGCATGTATTTGTTGTGTTTGTTTTTATGTGTTTGGCACCGATTTTTTTGCACAAACAGCTTAACCGAATAATTATTAATAATTGACTACGTTTTAGTTACAAATCATTTGTATGGGAAAAAGAAAATGGCTATTTTTATGGTTTTTCCAGCAATAATTCTAATTTCTAATAATTCTAAAACCATCCTTGAACTTCAACGAACATTTTAAAAAAAGATTTGGCCAAATTGGTCGAGGCGTTGTTGAGTTATGCGATCACCAACACATTTTGCGATCCATTTTTATATATAAGAAAGAAGATTATAATAATAATATTTAATAATTACCGAATTTAATTATTACACCCATCCACGCAATCCTTCCTTAATACGTCGGCAGATAATGATCAGACAAGTGCCGATCTTTTTGCCCGTTTTTTCCAAACTACCTATTCGCAGGACGTTTACTCTGGTCAGCCGTATCCATTCGGTTTACCGAGGTCGAACGGCATTTTCAGTCCTTTGTTAAATGAAAGCTCGGTGCTTCATGATCTACGAACAGTAAAGGCGGTGTTTTCACCGGATCCTGACGGAGTTCCCGGCTGTGGACTCAGGTACTGAGCCGAGTCTCCGTGTGGGCCGTTGCTTAAACCATTCTTCCTGTCCATAAACTCTTCATACTTCCCCCGATATGGAAGGAGTCCTTAATAATTCCTCTCCATAAGAAAGGTAGGTAGAAAAGTGACGCAAAAACCTGTAGAGGTATATCTAAGTTATCCGCTATTCCTAAAGTGTTTGATAAAATTTTAACTCCGCACCTGCAGCACCTATGCAGATCACTTATATCTCCAGCTCAACATGGATTTATAAGGCGGAGATCAACCACTACTAATTTATTGGCATTTACCACCTGAGATGGATCTCTAGCTACCTTTGTTCTAGGTCTCAAAGAGTCCTTTTCAAAAACTTCCTGTCCTCACCAGTTATGGTGACTTCGGGTGTACCACAGGGCAGCCATCTAGGCCTCTTTAAACTCTTTAGAAATGACCTTTCTTCTGAATGCGGATGATGTTAAGCTCTGTGTCCAGTATAAGAACATTTCTTTTCAATCCAGGTTGCAATCCGATCTCGATAGATTTCAGTCTTGGTGTTGTGCAAATTTATTAAACCTTAATGCTTCAAAATGTAAAGTTATGACTTTTCATCGCTCCAGCGCCTTTCTGGTTTCTTACACTCTTTGTGGTGGTTCTCTTGAGAGAATTACCCGGGTTGATGATCTTGGTGTTCTATTAGATCACAAGTTAAAGTTTTCAGAACACATTTCTATCATGGTGAATAAGGCCATGGGCGTGCTTGGGCTTATAAAGAGGTGGTCAAAGGAATTTGACGACCCCTATATAACAAAGACTCTCTACACCTCTCTGGTTCGTCCGATTTCAGAATACGGCTCTTGTGTATGGTGCCCTCAGCACAACGTACACCAGGACCGAATAGAATCAGTTCAGAAAAACTTTTTACTTTTTGCTCTACGCGGCCTCTGCTGGGATGCAGGTGTGAGACTGCCGTCTTACCCTAATAGATTGCTTTTAATAAACCTTCCAACCTTAGCTGGGATCCGCGCGTAACAGCCATCGGCTGGTGTCGCTGGTGCCACTTGATGATGCAGTCATTGCATATCAACGTCCTAAAAGAAAAAAAAAAATATATATTCTGCAGAGGTTCTGATTGCAGTGAACTCAAACTTCACGTCAGAACATTTCCCAGTCCAGGTTCAACAAGACCAGGAGTTTCTGTGTGTATGACTGATTTTAGCCGGATTTTCTATCTTCTCTACTTACCCGTACTTTCCACCGTTTGATTTCTTTCACATGAGTTTACATGTTAAACATTCTAATTGGTCAAGGCTTTACCATGGCAAAATTGTGAAATTTACTAGTATTGAAGAGATATCACAGGAGCTTGGGTACAAAGTTTGTTTGATCTAGCTCTTATAGTCTTTGAGAACTAAAGAACTCATCTGCACGAATAGACAAAGCGCACAGGGGAATGGGTTTCTTTCGAAATGGGTTTCTT
>JAWNKY010002341.1:0-26430 GCA_035041765.1 Drosophila algonquin | reverse complement strand
GGTGCCTGGCGGCCAAGCATAAATAACCACTATGAACCTTCGGACCAAATATGGAGACGAAGAAAGATACAGCAAGGGCTGGGATGTCAGCCTAAACGTAGCTGGAATGCGTGACTGCTACCACCGGCGGGCACGGGGAGGAGAAATCCTCTCTGCGTGTCGCCAGCGGTCACACCTCTGACGTGGCGGGAGCAGGCCACGCCAGCTGTAGGACGACTTCCAAAAAACCACCTCACTCTAAGCTGAGCCGCACGGATGCCGCTGTCGAAACATACACGGATCTGGAGAGCATGCTCTTAATCAGCAATACGGAGAAAAAGAGCCTTCTCCGTTCGCCTTAACCAGGTACCAGCTCCCCTCGTAGGGAAGGGCCGAAGCGTTCCAGGGAAGGGATGAAGGCTCTATCGCAGTACAAAGCAGCCCTCATGATCATGAACCGGCTCCAGAGTAAAGCTGAAATCTCCCAGGAGGAGAAAGCCAGGCTAACCTGTGCGAACAGAGTGTGGAGGAAGACAGACGACACTTCTCACAGATGCCCCAAATGCGGGTATCTATCGGGAAATATGCCAACAAGGTGGAGGAGATGCTGGCCAATAAGAGGCAACGCTCAGTCGAGAGTGCCAGTAAGGACACCCCGCGAGCAAGCGGCAACGCGGGCTAAAGGGCGCAGCCCCCCCACCGAAAGTGGCAAACTGCCCAAACAACATCCGATATCTGATCGTGGCGCTAATCGACCGCAGCGATGAGAATGGGAAAATGATGGCAGCGCAGTGGAAGTTGGGACACGCGCGGCTCGTGGACGCACTATTTGCACGGATGGAGGAGATCCCCACAGCTCCTACAGCTCCCACCTTTGATGGTGCTGGGTGGCTGAATGGGGTAAAAATCCTCAAGTGCAATGACGACCCAACGCGTAGGTGGCTGACGCAAGCTGTCTGCCAACTGGACGCGATGTGGGAGGGGACCAAGCTGGAGGTGGTGGATAGGGAGTTAATCCCGTGTCCATAGACCCTCAGCTCCTTAATGGAAATTAATTAATGGGAGAAGGACTCAGTATCAACGCGGACAAGACGGACCTCATACTCTCCACCAAGAGGCACAAGGTACCGTAATGGATACCCCCGAAAATATATCAAACAATGCTAGCCCCATAAACACAAGTCAAATACCTCGGCACAGTACTGGACAGCAAACATGCATGGAGACCCAACGTAGTGGAGCGGGTGAAAAAGGCCACCACTGCACTTTATGCATCCAAGAAGATGCTTAGTAGCACATAGGGCCTGTCCCCTGCTCTGATGCATTGGATCTATATCTCAGTGGTGCGACCAACTCTGCTGTATGGAGCGCTTTGGAGACGGTCCATGAGTCTCCTGTGAGCGCTGCCTTTTTGGTTGCGGGGCTGTCGTTTTCGGCGGGGCAACCTTCTTCGGTGCCTCTTTGCCGAAGTAGGGCAGCACCTTTGATGCCAACTCGACCTTTTGCGCCACTGATGTCGGGCTGGACATCATGATCGCGTTTTGCCGACGGAGTATGTTGCCAGCACTCCTCCTCTCGGCATACGTATAAGCTTTGGCTTGGGCGCTAGTCGATGGCAACTCACCTCCCGCAGCCTTACCAGTAGGCAGAGCAGCCGCAGGATTGCATAGCCACTCTGCCAAGGTATCAGCTTTGGGAGGCGATTTGCCACCCACCCCATGATTAGGATGGGACCCCTTTAGGTTTGCTCTAGCGTCTTCCGGCGCGCAGGTTTTACCTGCTTTGTAGCGGGTCAGGCCAGGCCTTTGGGCCGCTGCCATTCCCTAAATGGGATTGCTCCCTGTTAGCATTTGGGGAATGCCAGACTCGTTTTTTGTTTCTGTTTTTTGTTTCCGACCTACAGGGGTAGGTCGTTCACTATACGCAACCTTCGACCTGTCCGGTGGCCTCAGCTAAGCCCCCTCTGAGCCATCTCACCAGCTCATCAGACCTGATATAAAAAAGTAGTATGCGCTAAAAATAATTATATATGACATCCATGACTACGGATATTAATGACATCGGTTAGGTTTCCCCGAAAGGCCCTCAACGGGGCCTCTCATAGGCCAGAATGGCCCTTAGTTTTCCGGATTTCGTATGGACCTTTACGACAGTATTTTGGAGGTTTTGAAGTCCCCTAGAATCGAGGTTTTTTTGGCAAAGGCAAACAGTTTCCCTGGCGACCTCTTGGAGGCATCATCCAGTGATTCCAGCATCGGTGCGTCCAGGTATCCACCCCGTGAGAGAGCCGGACAGCGGCAGATGAGATGTTTCAGGGTCTCGACAGCCCCGGGCTTATCACATTTCCTGCAGATGTCTCTGTTGGTAACGTTTAGCCTGGTTGCATGCAAGCCAACCAGGCAGTGGCCTGTTAGTATACCCACTACCAGACTGCAGTCCTTCCGTGGAAGGTGCAGCAGATAGTGGCGGAGTTTATCATTGCGTTCCTTGCACATGATTTTCGAGATTCTGCAGGTGGTGGTGTTCTTCCACCTGCTGTTTGTGTTCAGTTCAGCCTGCTTCTCCAGGTCGCTTTCAGGTTCGTCGTTCACCACCTTCACGCCTTCTTTAGCCAGAACGTCCGCCGTTTCATTTCCTTCGATGCCCTGGTGGCTGGTAGCCCAGTAGGTCCGCACTGACTTGGTCGTGCTTAGTGAGCTTCGTGCCTCCCTGCTTGCCAGGACACTTCTAGAACTGACCGTGGACGACTGCATGGATTTTATCGCCGCTTGGCTGTCAACGAATATGTTAACCGCATTGTGTGGTCGCTCAGCGCGCTGAGGTACCTCTGCCGCATTCTTGATGGCGAAAACTTCCGCCTGGAATATGTTCGGTCGGGTAGCTTATAAGACACCCTTATTTCAGGGTTGGTTTTTACTTCAAGACACATTTGGGGGATCATGTAGTCAGTGACACTGATCATGTCTATTTCAATTGAACTGTGCCAGTATCTTTGGGGAGACATTAACCTCGACGCAATCAGGCGCTGTGCTGCCTTGCTTGCAGTCAGCCTAGCGTAGATGTCGAGGAGGTCGATTCCGAGTATGGTTCCGAGTGCTTTTGTTGACGTTGACCTGTGATACAGAGCAGAGCCTGTCGCTAGGTTCGTTCCATTTGCTTGTGATACGTCTTCTTTTCAGTATCTTTCCACCACACTAGGAATCCATACAGCAGAGTTGGTCGCACCACCGAGATATAGATCCAATGCATCAGAGCGGGGGACAGGCCCCATATGCTACTAAGCATCTTCTTGGATGCATAAAGTGCAGTGGTGGCCTTTTTCACCCGCTCCATTACGTTGGGTCTCCATGCATGCTTGCTGTCCAGTACTATGCCGAGGTATCTGACCTGCGCCTTAGGGATTAGCCTTGTCTGGTTGACTTTCGGGGATCCATGCTGGTACCTTGTATCTTTTGGTGAAGAGAATGAGATCCATCTTATCCGCGTTGACACTGAGTCCTACTCCATCTGCCCACTCACATATCTCCCTGAGTGTTCGTTCCATTATGGAGCTGGGAGTCGAAAGACATTCACCCGTAATAAGTACGCTTATATCGTCCGCATAAGCTGTTATTTTTGGGGCCTTCCTCTGGAATCTCCTAATGAGGTTGTCAACCACCAGGTTCCACAGGAGGGGTGACAGGACTCCACCCTGGGGTGTGCCCCCCTGACCATGGAAGCGGTGCCAAAGTTTTTAAATGCTGAGATTGACTCAGCTCGGTCGTTAATATTGGGGCTTCTACACACACTGTGGTGGACATTAGCGTCCGTACCAACGATCAGTTGGTAGTCTTTGGAGTCGGCTTCTTCCACCAGACTCCTTAGTTCTTCTGGCGGTGCGGACCTGTCATGTGCCATGTAGCAGGAGGCTACCAGAAGGCGCTTCTCCTCACTTTCCAGCATAACTACTGTCAGGTCGTCTGTGCTGTAATGAGACATAAGGTAAGCGTGGATTCCTTTCCGTACTAGTACGGCAGTTCTATTCCTGCTTACCGGTGTTGGGTAGAGTGAGTTGTAATTTGAGAGCTTTAGTCCGGCCACCAAATTGCCTGATGCAATCCAGGGCTCCTGAACCAAAGCTATGTCATCGGGCCCTTGTTCCTTGGCAATATGGAGCTCCGCTGATGCTGTCTTGCTCTTATGCAAGTTGAGCTGCAGCATACTCAGTTTCATGAGCAGCTGGTTCCCCTGCACTCGACGGGTTGACTACCGAATTCAGGTCACCTTCCCTTTCTTCCATTGTGTCGTCGAGCACCAGACCCTGGGCGGTCTCTACTATGGTGTCCAGACTGAGGTCCTTCTCCACCTCGCCTGCCTGTAGGGTGACGCTCCTTTGTCACGGGGCTGACGCTTTTTGAGGCGCAGGTAGACACTCCCCATGCCCCACGCCATTTTCCCGTATTTAGGGTATAGCAGGTCTTCCGCTTTTGCCTTTGGTATGGACTGGATTAGCTCCCAGCCCACCACTTCCAGCTTGGCCCCCTTCCACGTCGCCTCCAATCGGCAGACCGTTTGCGTCAGCCACTTCAGCGGCAGGTCCCTTGCTCCATGGCAATGTGGAGCTCCGCTGATGCTGTCTTGCTCTTATGCAAGTTGAGCTGCAGCACACTCAGTTTTATGAACAGCTGGCTCCCCTGCATACGACGGGTTGACTACTACGGTCAGGTCACCGTCTTCGTCTTCTAGCGTGTCGTCCAGCGCCATACCCTGGGCGGCCTCTACGATGGTATTGCTGTTCCTTTCCGCCCGACTAGGCATTACTTTCCTCTTCATCTCCAACTCTGTCTTTCTAACTACTCGGATTATGAATCTTTCGCAGCCTTTGCCGTAACAATAACCAATTTTTCCATCTGTTTTCCTTTGATACTAGTTCTACATAAATAATAATGTACTTGTCGGAGATCGAGAAGTAACATTATAATTTTGTTAGTAAATAAGTAAGGAAGTAAGTTCTCAATAAATGTTATTCGAACTAGTACCCAGCGGCGAACAGCATATTCAATACGTCTACTAGATTCATTTCATAAAAGCCCCACGTAATATATTACGTTTAGTTTTTAAGTAAGCAAGATTGTAATTTGAAGTTTAGCACAGAACTGTTGTTGTTTCGTTCTTTTGCTACTTCGGCTATAGTATTCATTCCTGTTCGTACATTTTTCCAAATTATTTTTGACGTTTACTCATATTATTGTAAAGATTCAGCTATACACGTATGTAAGTGTGATGTGGCATTTCTGTTCATCCTTTTGTGTTTGACATTTGTCGACACTCTGATTTTTTTGTCATGCTGTGCGAAGAAGAAAATGCGTAGCAAAAAAGGGTTCAGCAAAAGAAATTTGCGACGGCTGGCTGCTGCCGAAGTCCGAAAAATAGATGGCGTGCACAAAATAAATTAAAAAAGGCCGTGTGTCAAAGCGCAAATATGACGCAAAAACGAATGAAAATCAAAAGACTCAGAAAATATTCCATAAAGATCAAAATGTTTTTGTATATCTTGAAGTATTAGCATTACTACTTCAATAACATAGTATATAGGATAGTGTAGTATTCGCATTACAACTTACATTACATTGTATATTGGGTAGTGCAGTATAGGCATTACACATTTAAGCACCTAGTGTGCATAAACATGTAGAACGAATCCACAGGCCCGCACAAATTTTTTAAATCGGGTGTCGTACAGTGGAAGATCTGCTTATAGCCAGCATTACAATTTAGGATTTGTATAATTGGGTATAATGGAAACCCGAAATGAACTCGGCTTTTTTGCCCACTTTCTTGATGAGATTGTAGGAATTCACTCCCTAAAGCGGCCAAGCAACATTAAATGAATTGGGAGTCGTATCCCATTTTCGAAGGTAGTAGGCAAACCAATTCATGGGTTACGTGGGGTATTTTTTCGCCGCTGGGGTTTGACCCAAGCTTACTGAGAGCATAGCGAGAGAGCGTCTCAGATGAGCTCGGCATAGGTGTTGTTCTGGCTAGAAGGAAGGACGAAAGATGTGAAGAGGACGGTCGCGTAAAAACCGGTCAGTTTGTGTATAGAAACCGAGAAGACAACGACACTTGGGACTTCCTGTTTTTTGGTGACGAGTACTATATTATATATACATATTTACACATGTACATATGTATATCAGCTCATTATATTGGAATATTCTATATTAAACAAAGATAGCGTCCTAAACATGTACAAAATAACAATGATTCTTATAGCCTTTTTACACTACCGCATCATTGTCGAAGGTGCGGAAAAATTATGCGAGGCGTTTACACTTAAGCCGCATTATTTCCGCATCATTTTGTCAGCTTTTGTTGGCTCCACCGAACAAAAATTACGTGCTGCTGACTTTCATTTTCAAGTGTCACTTTTAAAGTTGGAATCAGCGCGTCCCAAAAGACCTTCAAGTCTTTGTGTTACCATTTTGTTGCTTGCAATCAGACTTATTTTAATGTAAATGTTCAGGCATGGTTTGGCCGCTCAACTTTAAATTGAATTTATTGTTTGATTCGGAAAAATACCCCGATAACGAGTCGAAACCCTGAATAGTTTCAGTATTTTGTAAAATACTCGACAGAATACAAAAACACTTGCAAATGATGCGCCGCATGATTGTCTTCTTCTATCCACAGGGCTCTTATGGGCATCATTGTCGCATGTTCTATTGAATATAAAAATCCAATGATGCGCCCTAATGTAAAAATGTTATTATATTGTAAGCAAGCGTAATCTAAAAATGTGAAAGTAAAGGGTGGTTTGAGCCTAGAAATCAAAATAAGCCCCGGACGGGAATGTACTGGAGAGGATTAGCTCGTGCCCAGAACGTCAAACCAAAATCCGAGCGAGTCAGGTTCATGGGTGCATGAGTCAGGCAACAGGTCTATCTTGGGGTGCCGGTGAGCCAGCCATATCGCGGCATCGCCACAGCCTCCCATAGGGCCGTGCCTCCCTCATCCTAGAGTGCACCGCGCCAAAGCCTATTCAAGCTCATACGCACGGAAGAACCGTGGGGACCAAGCAGCTAATCATAGCCATATAGTGTGCTGATCTACCAACCTGATATCACTGGCATTTGAAGTCCCATCTTTAATAAAAAAAACTGAAGCCGCCTTGAACGTTGTGTTGTTCCGTGTGTTGTCCCTTATGTGTATATGTAAAACAATTAGCCATTTAAGTAATTTAATGTAGTATTGTGTATTTGGGAAAACGCCAACACCTTCTGGACATTGCCACCAACAGCTGATCGGCTACAAAGGGCTTAACCCTTTGTGTGTGACGTGGGGTCACTGAATCCCAACGGGTATGTTGGGATATGTGAGGTCCAATTAAAATCCGCTAAATTAATACCTGTTCCGTTTGCCCCGTTGACCCTTAACAAGAGCTCTTGGTAGGTTAGTCTCGGTAGGGTCCCTTTAAATCAACGAATTCCATTTCCCACAGCACACATATCCCACCACCACCGCAGGGGTAATGGTATCCCCGTACTCGCCCAAACGAACGCGGGTCTTATTCGCAATTAACTGATCATTCACTTATACTTTTTGTTGGTTGAACGTTTTGGTGTTCCTTTGCTTAGGTTAATGATGATATTTGTAAAATATTGAAATAGAAGTTCAAAATTAATATCATGAAGGCGTAAATTAATTTAGAGGGAGGGCTCGTCGCCTTGACCATGGATTAGATCAGCCATAGCCGTTCCAGCAGAGGGTGGCCAAAACGAAAGTTTGGAGTTTGACCACAGGAATGGTCGGCGCGCGAAGTGGAAACACCGATGCTTCAATCACTTGACAGCCGTCCATTTGTTTGCTTTGTTGTGGTATTTTTTCTTCTTTTTTGTTTGCTGATGTGACGTTTTGTACTGGTTCCTTGTATGTTTAGATGTCCCGGGAACTTTGCTTACATTTGGCGGGCAAGGGGAACTATCCAGCCCTGGGATCGACAGCTAGCCGGCGTTGCCCAAAGGGAACCAAGCCAACATGTAACAAATGGCGCCCAATCGATTACCAGGCATCCGGACTGGCGCAGGTCCGGGAGTCATTTTAGCAAATGGCACTCGGGCGTGTAGAGTAGGATGCATGGGAGTAGAAAAAAAATAAATTTTGTGGAGAAGACGACAGCTTGCGAAGTGCTGTTTACCTGTCCCGGCCGGAGTCGCTACTGCAGGCTTAAGGGGAGCAGAAAGCTGGCATTTAATGGCGAGGAGTGGCCAATGCTAGGGAGAGATAGACGGAAGAGGTTACGATATTAATAGATGAGGACTTACGAATTTCGCTTGAGCATTTCGTCACGGTTCGATGTCGTTGGTGGACGTAAGTCACTGCCGTTCAATTAATGAACTGGGAGTTTGCGACGGACACATTGCCTGGTGGACTGTGATATCGAACAAATCTGTGATAGAATGTGATATTGAAATAAGTTAGAGTAAGTTGTGTAGGTAAATTGTTCAGTGTAATTTTTCCCTATTTGTTTGTAAATAAGCCGCTTTCGTAATTTGGTTCTATCGTCCGTCTGCCGAGATAGGGTGAGGAGTGGGTGTCCCGGGTGTCGTGAAGATAGCCCGCGATGCATCCACTGTCACGTCGGATTGGTAGGATGGATGGCTGGAACAAGACACAGGAAAGTGAGCTCATGCACCGTGAGGCTCTCACCTATCGGCCATCGCGTAAGGCGAAGACTAGAGTAGGTGACAGGTCACACAAGTGGTGTTTGTAATTGTAGTGTATCCGTAGGAGAAGGAAGAGAGAAGAAGGAATTTTTGTTGAGAGGTTGTTTGTTTTGTTGCATTTTGTTGAAGTTCGGTGTCGTGTTTGTCGGCCGAAAATCATTATATATTATTTATTTATTTATTTATGCTGATATTTATTGGGGGTATTTATTGATTTATTCGGGTATTTATTTATTTATTTGTATTTATATATTTATTTTAGTATAGTAGTGATTATTAGGTTAGGGAGTAGTAGATTGCTCGGTGGGAATGCCACAAGAACGGAACAATCGACCGTACAACACTCGTTCTCGCGCAAACGAAATGGGGGACCAAGATCGGGAGGAACTTGGAGCTATGGGAGGTTTGCCAAGAACTCCGGTCCAGGCCAGGATAGAAGACTGGCCAACGTCGGATCCGATGCCCACGCTTGCTTCCGAACTGGCGTCGGCGGTAAACGTTTCGCTGGCTCAGGCTCACGCGACCCATAAAGCATCGCAGAGTGACTCAATAAGTCGGGTGTTGCAAGAAGAGTTGATGAACGGCTTCATGGAGATGATGTGGAACTCAATCTGGTACTGCAGGCCGTTAGACAGCCAACAGCACAGGCGAGTGGACAGCGAAGGGAAGAGGTTCCTCTCGAGCAGGAGCATGGTGGAGCAACCCCAAAAAGAAGCCAGTCCAGCACAACGGATGCACCGATACCGCCACCAAAACCATTTTTGGCTCGCTCGGCTATGGGGGGGTTTTTTCCAGAGCCGTCTTCAGGCGTAGGAGCGACCGCATCCGGGGAACAGCACCGCCGGGGTGAATCGCGGAATTGTCGACACCCGATGAACAGACAATCGGGTCAGAGTCTTGGCGAGTGTGGGATGCCAGGCTGGTACCCACAGGAAGATCCGCATCCAAACCCTCCAGGGTATAAACAAAGGCCACGGTGGGGGCGAGTCGAAAAGTGGGACGTGACTTTTGAAGGGGATAGCGACAAAATAACTGTCGAAGACTTCGTATTTCGAATCGAATTCCTACAGACTCAAAGTCGATGTCCTTGGGACGAGGTGCTGAGAGGGTTTCACCACCTGGTAACGGGAAATGCTCGGGAGTGGTATCGGCAGTACATCAGGGACCATGGCGGAGGTGTTTGGCAGGAGTTGAGGGATGACCTGGTCGCACGTTTCCGAGGCACGGCCTCCGAGTTTGATCGCATGAGAGAACTGCGGGAGAGGATGTAGCGGCATAATGAAAGTGTGGAAGACTTCTTTCATGCCATGCGGAAACTAGCCTCGAGGCTGGAGACGCCGCCATCTGAAAAAGAGATGATAAAGATCGTCAAGAAGGCCTTAGTAGATGAAATTGCCAGTTTTGTCTATGGCTTACGGGTCTATTCCCTAGATCATGCGGGATGATTGCGTAGAAATAGAAGCACATTTGAAGAGAAGGGCCCGATCGTCATGGCGAACAACAGCAAAGTCCACAAGTTATGGTCGCGGGGCTAACCCTAACGTTAGCGAGGTCGTGCAGGATCGGTTCAAAAGTTATGAGGAGGCAGAAATCGTTGAGGAGCCGCAGGTGACACGGCGGGTTCCGCAAAAATTGATTTGCTGGAACTGCGGAAAACCGATCATGGTTTTCGGGACTGCATGGCAGCGGAAAGGCGAATTTTCTGCTACCGATGTGGAAAGCTTGATGCGTACTGTCCGACCTGTCCGAATTGCGCGGGAAATGAGAAGAAGAGTGTGAGTCAAGCAGGCGAATCACGCTCGCAGATGGGGCCTGCGCAGAGAAAGTAGGGGCGAATAAAAGTGAAATTAGTAGTCATAATGTGCATGCTAGGTTAAGGAACTTACCGTATGAAGAGCGGCTAAGGAATTATTTAGAAGTAAGGAATAGGATATTCTCGGATTTATAAGTGGATGGAATGCGAGCGCTGTTGGTGTGGGTGAGGAAGGCGCGATCCCGGTTTAAGCAGCGTCGAGATCTGAGGAGGCAGGTGATTGCTTCAGTGAAGTGCTGTGGAAGAAAGGACCCGAGAGTATTTGCGGAGATAGGGATAATGGGTGAGTCCGTACGAGGCTTGTTGCATTCTGGAGCTACGCATAGCATGTAAGGTCGGAGGGGGCAAGAATTCTTGGAGAAGCTGGGAGTGGAGGCTCGCCGATATTCTTCCATAGTGAAGGTAGCGAATGGAGAAGATCGCGCAATCGTTGGGCGAGTGGAATTACCTGTGGAGTACAAGGGAGAGGTAAAGAAATTAATGTTTTTCGTATGCCCTTTCTTGGAACAGGAGATTTACTTGGGGGTAGACTTTTGGCGGTCGTTTTCATTGGCTCCTGAGGTGATGGGAGAAGGTCCAGTAGGAGCATCACCCAGATTGTTGGAGGAAGTCCTAGCGGATCAAGTCGCCCACTATGTTGAAGGACCGGAAAAGGACATAGTTCAGGAGAAGTGGGATTTGTCAGAAGCGCAAAAGGCAGCCTTGGATCAGGTGAAGGCAGAGTTCTTAACATTCGAAGCTGTGGGCCTGGGCAAGACGTCGATAGAGACGCACAAGATTCAATTGGTGGAGAATGTCAAGCCAGTGAAGGATCGACATTACCCGCTGTCGCCAGCGACGCAGGAAGTGGTGTGCGTGGAGGTGGACAAGATGTGAAGCAACCGCACTACTGTTGTGCGACGGCCGGGCAAGAATCGGTTCTGTCTCGATGCTCGAAAGCTCAACAGCTTGACCATCAAAGATGCTTACCCTCTGCCTAGCATCGAGGGGATTTTGTCGCGTATCGATCAGACAGTATACATCTCCAGCGTCGACTTAAAATTCGTGTTTTGGCAAATCGAACTGGAGGAACAGATTCGGGCGTATACAGCTTTCACGGTGCCGGGACGGCCACTGTATCAGTTCCGGATGATGCCTTTTGGCCTCTGCAACGCTGCACAGCGCCTATGCAGACTGGTCGATAAAGTCATACCAGCAGAGATGCGTGCAAATGTCCATGCGTACCTGGATGATTTGCTGATCATAGCCGGGAACTTGACATGACAACACATGTATTTGCATGGGTCACGCTACAAGTTGGCGAAGCGGTTGCGGTCCATTGGCGATCATGACATACCCCTGCTGGAGAGTCAGGACAAGCGACAACTCATCCAGGAGAAGATTCGCGATAGCCTCCATCAAGCGTACGAGCGTAGCAGGGTGAGATACAACGCACGAGCTCGGGTGTTTCACGCGAAGCCAGGTCAAGAGGTCTTCCGCCGAAATTTCGTCCTGAGTGACTTTGGCAAAGGCTTCAATGCAAAGTTCGCACGGAAGTTCCCGCGATGCCGAGTGGTAAAGCCAGTGGGAGAGAACGCATACGCTCTGGAGGACCTTAATGCACGTCCCATAGGAGTATACCACGCCAAAGACCTGAGGCTGTAGTGAGATGTGGGTGTGGCCTACGTTGGGCGCGGCAGAAAAACGTAAGGTACGCCGGCATACGTTCACCTAATCCGGTGGTCATGCTCACGCGTATGTGTCCTTCCTGGGTCTGTCGACATACTCGTGGTGGTGTTCCAGCCCCACCGGAGCGATGGGTTTTCCAGGGCTGGACGAGGCGAAACGCCATCTATCGGGTCCCCAAAGAGGCTCCATACGGCGGGATGACATCGGGGGGGAGCCGGGATAGAATCCGTTACGGGAATAATGTAAGGAAGAAAATAGGATAAGATATAGGTATTAGTGAGGATCCGAAGGGATAAATAAGAGTGAACATTTTGAGAAACGTGGATTCTCGATTTTCTTTCTCATGGTGCGGAGGGTAGTGCGAGTCAGGCAAACCCATCAGTTTTTTTTGGTTAGAGCCGGCAGTTCAAAAAGTAAGTGTCGGGCTTAGAAGCCGCGCAATTAAAGAAAAGATAGATGTGTGACTTCGGTTTGTTTTCCCCAATAGCCTGGCCCGGAAGATCACCGAGAGGCCGAGCCAGAGGAAATTTCGCCGAGTACACCGGTGCTGGAGAGGATCGGCTAGTGAAAACTGTAGAGCCCCGGACGGGAATGTACTGGAGAGGATTAGCTCGTGCCCAGAACGTCAAACCAAAATCCGAGCGAGTCAGGTTCATGGGTGCATGAGTCAGGCAACAGGTCTATCTTGGGGTGCCGGTGAGCCAGCCATATCGCGGCATCGCCACAGCCTCCATAGGGCCGTGCCTCCTCATCCTAGAGTGCACGCGCCAAAGCCTATTCAAGCTCATACGCACGGAAGAACCGTGGGGACCAAGCACTAATCATAGCCAATAGTTGCTGATCTACCAACCTGATATCATGGCATTTGAAGTCCCATCTTTAATAAAAAAAACTGAAGCCGCCTTGAACGTTGTGTTGTTCCGTGTGTTGTCCCTTATGTGTATATGTAAAACAATTAGCCATTTAAGTAATTTAATGTAGTATTGTGTATTTGGGAAAACGCCAACACCTTCTGGACATTGCCACCAACAGCTGATCGGCTACAAAGGGCTTAACCCTTTGTGTGTGACGTGGGGTCACTGAATCCCAACGGGTATGTTGGGATATGTGAGGTCCAATTAAAATCCGCTAAATTAATACCTGTTCCGTTTGCCCCGTTGACCCTTAACAAGAGCTCTTGGTAGGTTAGTCTCGGTAGGGTCCCTTTAAATCAACGAATTCCATTTCCCACAGCACACATATCCCACCACCACCGCAGGGGTAATGGTATCCCCGTACTCGCCCAAACGAACGCGGGTCTTATTCGCAATTAACTGATCATTCACTTATACTTTTTGTTGGTTGAACGTTTTGGTGTTCCTTTGCTTAGGTTAATGATGATATTTGTAAAATATTGAAATAGAAGTTCAAAATTAATATCATGAAGGCGTAAATTAATTTAGAGGGAGGGCTCGTCGCCTTGACCATGGATTAGATCAGCCATAGCCGTTCCAGCAGAGGGTGGCCAAAACGAAAGTTTGGAGTTTGACCACAGGAATGGTCGGCGCGCGAAGTGGAAACACCGATGCTTCAATCACTTGACAGCCGTCTATTTGTTTGCTTTGTTGTGGTATTTTTTCTTCTTTTTTGTTTGCTGATGTGACGTTTTGTACTGGTTCCTTGTATGTTTAGATGTCCCGGGAACTTTGCTTACATTTGGCGGGCAAGGGGAACTATCCAGCCCTGGGATCGACAGCTAGCCGGCGTTGCCCAAAGGGAACCAAGCCAACATGTAACAAATGGCGCCCAATCGATTACCAGGCATCCGGACTGGCGCAGGTCCGGGAGTCATTTTAGCAAATGGCACTCGGGCGTGTAGAGTAGGATGCATGGGAGTAGAAAAAAAATAAATTTTGTGGAGAAGACGACAGCTTGCGAAGTGCTGTTTACCTGTCCCGGCCGGAGTCGCTACTGCAGGCTTAAGGGGAGCAGAAAGCTGGCATTTAATGGCGAGGAGTGGCCAATGCTAGGGAGAGATAGACGGAAGAGGTTACGATATTAATAGATGAGGACTTACGAATTTCGCTTGAGCATTACGTCACGGTTCGATGTCGTTGGTGGACGTAAGTCACTGCCGTTCAATTAATGAACTGGGAGTTTGCGACGGACACATTGCCTGGTGGACTGTGATATCGAACAAATCTGTGATAGAATGTGATATTGAAATAAGTTAGAGTAAGTTGTGTAGGTAAATTGTTCAGTGTAATTTTTCCCTATTTGTTTGTAAATAAGCCGCTTTCGTAATTTGGTTCTATCGTCCGTCTGCCGAGATAGGGTGAGGAGTGGGTGTCCCGGGTGTCGTGAAGATAGCCCGCGATGCATCCACTGTCACGTCGGATTGGTAGGATGGATGGCTGGAACAAGACACAGGAAAGTGAGCTCATGCACCGTGAGGCTCTCACCTATCGGCCATCGCGTAAGGCGAAGACTAGAGTAGGTGACAGGTCACACAAGTGGTGTTTGTAATTGTAGTGTATCCGTAGGAGAAGGAAGAGAGAAGAAGGAATTTTTGTTGAGAGGTTGTTTGTTTTGTTGCATTTTGTTGAAGTTCGGTGTCGTGTTTGTCGGCCGAAAATCATTATATATTATTTATTTATTTATTTATGCTGATATTTATTGGGGGTATTTATTGATTTATTCGGGTATTTATTTATTTATTTGTATTTATATATTTATTTTAGTATAGTAGTGATTATTAGGTTAGGGAGTAGTAGATTGCTCGGTGGGAATGCCACAAGAACGGAACAATCGACCGTACAACACTCGTTCTCGCGCAAACGAAATGGGGGACCAAGATCGGGAGGAACTTGGAGCTATGGGAGGTTTGCCAAGAACTCCGGTCCAGGCCAGGATAGAAGACTGGCCAACGTCGGATCCGATGCCCACGCTTGCTTCCGAACTGGCGTCGGCGGTAAACGTTTCGCTGGCTCAGGCTCACGCGACCCATAAAGCATCGCAGAGTGACTCAATAAGTCGGGTGTTGCAAGAAGAGTTGATGAACGGCTTCATGGAGATGATGTGGAACTCAATCTGGTACTGCAGGCCGTTAGACAGCCAACAGCACAGGCGAGTGGACAGCGAAGGGAAGAGGTTCCTCTCGAGCAGGAGCATGGTGGAGCAACCCCAAAAAGAAGCCAATCCAGCACAACGGATGCACCGATACCGCCACCAAAACCATTTTTGGCTCGCTCGGCTATGGGGGGGTTTTTTCCAGAGCCGTCTTCAGGCGTAGGAGCGACCGCATCCGGGGAACAGCACCGCCGGGGTGAATCGCGGAATTGTCGACACCCGATGAACAGACAATCGGGTCAGAGTCTTGGCGAGTGTGGGATGCCAGGCTGGTACCCACAGGAAGATCCGCATCCAAACCCTCTAGGGTATAAACAGTGGCCACGGTGGGGGCGAGTCGAAAAGTGGGACGTGACTTTTGAAGGGGATAGCGACAAAATAACTGTCGAAGACTTCGTATTTCGAATCGAATTCCTACAGACTCAAAGTCGATGTCCTTGGGACGAGGTGCTGAGAGGGTTTCACCACCTGGTAACGGGAAATGCTCGGGAGTGGTATCGGCAGTACATCAGGGACCATGGCGGAGGTGTTTGGCAGGAGTTGAGGGATGACCTGGTCGCACGTTTCCGAGGCACGGCCTCCGAGTTTGATCGCATGAGAGAACTGCGGGAGAGGATGCAGCGGCATAATGAAAGTGTGGAAGACTTCTTTCATGCCATGCGGAAACTAGCCTCGAGGCTGGAGACGCCGCCATCTGAAAAAGAGATGATAAAGATCGTCAAGAAGGCCTTAGTAGATGAAATTGCCAGTTTTGTCTATGGCTTACGGGTCTATTCCCTAGATCATGCGGGATGATTGCGTAGAAATAGAAGCACATTTGAAGAGAAGGGCCCGATCGTCATGGCGAACAACAGCAAAGTCCACAAGTTATGGTCGCGGGGCTAACCCTAACGTTAGCGAGGTCGTGCAGGATCGGTTCAAAAGTTATGAGGAGGCAGAAATCGTTGAGGAGCCGCAGGTGACACGGCGGGTTCCGCAAAAATTGATTTGCTGGAACTGCGGAAAACCGATCATGGTTTTCGGGACTGCATGGCAGCGGAAAGGCGAATTTTCTGCTACCGATGTGGAAAGCTTGATGCGTACTGTCCGACCTGTCCGAATTGCGCGGGAAATGAGAAGAAGAGTGTGAGTCAAGCAGGCGAATCACGCTCGCAGATGGGGCCTGCGCAGAGAAAGTAGGGGCGAATAAAAGTGAAATTAGTAGTCATAATGTGCATGCTAGGTTAAGAAACTTACCGTATGAAGAGCGGCTAAGGAATTATTTAGAAGTAAGGAATAGGATATTCTCGGATTTATAAGTGGATGGAATGCGAGCGCTGTTGGTGTGGGTGAGGAAGGCGCGATCCCGGTTTAAGCAGCGTCGAGATCTGAGGAGGCAGGTGATTGCTTCAGTGAAGTGCTGTGGAAGAAAGGACCCGAGAGTATTTGCGGAGATAGGGATAATGGGTGAGTCCGTACGAGGCTTGTTGCATTCTGGAGCTACGCATAGCATGTAAGGTCGGAGGGGGCAAGAATTCTTGGAGAAGCTGGGAGTGGAGGCTCGCCGATATTCTTCCATAGTGAAGGTAGCGAATGGAGAAGATCGCGCAATCGTTGGGCGAGTGGAATTACCTGTGGAGTACAAGGGAGAGGTAAAGAAATTAATGTTTTTCGTATGCCCTTTCTTGGAACAGGAGATTTACTTGGGGGTAGACTTTTGGCGGTCGTTTTCATTGGCTCCTGAGGTGATGGGAGAAGGTCCAGTAGGAGCATCACCCAGATTGTTGGAGGAAGTCCTAGCGGATCAAGTCGCCCACTATGTTGAAGGACCGGAAAAGGACATAGTTCAGGAGAAGTGGGATTTGTCAGAAGCGCAAAAGGCAGCCTTGGATCAGGTGAAGGCAGAGTTCTTAACATTCGAAGCTGTGGGCCTGGGCAAGACGTCGATAGAGACGCACAAGATTCAATTGGTGGAGAATGTCAAGCCAGTGAAGGATCGACATTACCCGCTGTCGCCAGCGACGCAGGAAGTGGTGTGCGTGGAGGTGGACAAGATGTGAAGCAACCGCACTACTGTTGTGCGACGGCCGGGCAAGAATCGGTTCTGTCTCGATGCTCGAAAGCTCAACAGCTTGACCATCAAAGATGCTTACCCTCTGCCTAGCATCGAGGGGATTTTGTCGCGTATCGATCAGACAGTATACATCTCCAGCGTCGACTTAAAATTCGTGTTTTGGCAAATCGAACTGGAGGAACAGATTCGGGCGTATACAGCTTTCACGGTGCCGGGACGGCCACTGTATCAGTTCCGGATGATGCCTTTTGGCCTCTGCAACGCTGCACAGCGCCTATGCAGACTGGTCGATAAAGTCATACCAGCAGAGATGCGTGCAAATGTCCATGCGTACCTGGATGATTTGCTGATCATAGCCGGGAACTTGACATGACAACACATGTATTTGCATGGGTCACGCTACAAGTTGGCGAAGCGGTTGCGGTCCATTGGCGATCATGACATACCCCTGCTGGAGAGTCAGGACAAGCGACAACTCATCCAGGAGAAGATTCGCGATAGCCTCCATCAAGCGTACGAGCGTAGCAGGGTGAGATACAACGCACGAGCTCGGGTGTTTCACGCGAAGCCAGGTCAAGAGGTCTTCCGCCGAAATTTCGTCCTGAGTGACTTTGGCAAAGGCTTCAATGCAAAGTTCGCACGGAAGTTCCCGCGATGCCGAGTGGTAAAGCCAGTGGGAGAGAACGCATACGCTCTGGAGGACCTTAATGCACGTCCCATAGGAGTATACCACGCCAAAGACCTGAGGCTGTAGTGAGATGTGGGTGTGGCCTACGTTGGGCGCGGCAGAAAAACGTAAGGTACGCCGGCATACGTTCACCTAATCCGGTGGTCATGCTCACGCGTATGTGTCCTTCCTGGGTCTGTCGACATACTCGTGGTGGTGTTCCAGCCCCACCGGAGCGATGGGTTTTCCAGGGCTGGACGAGGCGAAACGCCATCTATCGGGTCCCCAAAGAGGCTCCATACGGCGGGATGACATCGGGGGGGAGCCGGGATAGAATCCGTTACGGGAATAATGTAAGGAAGAAAATAGGATAAGATATAGGTATTAGTGAGGATCCGAAGGGATAAATAAGAGTGAACATTTTGAGAAACGTGGATTCTCGATTTTCTTTCTCATGGTGCGGAGGGTAGTGCGAGTCAGGCAAACCCATCAGTTTTTTTTGGTTAGAGCCGGCAGTTCAAAAAGTAAGTGTCGGGCTTAGAAGCCGCGCAATTAAAGAAAAGATAGATGTGTGACTTCGGTTTGTTTTCCCCAATAGCCTGGCCCGGAAGATCACCGAGAGGCCGAGCCAGAGGAAATTTCGCCGAGTACACCGGTGCTGGAGAGGATCGGCTAGTGAAAACTGTAGAGCCCCGGACGGGAATGTACTGGAGAGGATTAGCTCGTGCCCAGAACGTCAAACCAAAATCCGAGCGAGTCAGGTTCATGGGTGCATGAGTCAGGCAACAGGTCTATCTTGGGGTGCCGGTGAGCCAGCCATATCGCGGCATCGCCACAGCCTCCCATAGGGGACCTGATATTTTTTTTTGGCATTTGAAGTCCCATCTTTAATAAAAAAAACTGAAGCCGCCTTGAACGTTGTGTTGTTCCGTGTGTTGTCCCTTATGTGTATATGTAAAACAATTAGCCATTTAAGTAATTTAATGTAGTATTGTGTATTTGGGAAAACGCCAACACCTTCTGGACATTGCCACCAACAGCTGATCGGCTACAAAGGGCTTAACCCTTTGTGTGTGACGTGGGGTCACTGAATCCCAACGGGTATGTTGGGATATGTGAGGTCCAATTAAAATCCGCTAAATTAATACCTGTTCCGTTTGCCCCGTTGACCCTTAACAAGAGCTCTTGGTAGGTTAGTCTCGGTAGGGTCCCTTTAAATCAACGAATTCCATTTCCCACAGCACACATATCCCACCACCACCGCAGGGGTAATGGTATCCCCGTACTCGCCCAAACGAACGCGGGTCTTATTCGCAATTAACTGATCATTCACTTATACTTTTTGTTGGTTGAACGTTTTGGTGTTCCTTTGCTTAGGTTAATGATGATATTTGTAAAATATTGAAATAGAAGTTCAAAATTAATATCATGAAGGCGTAAATTAATTTAGAGGGAGGGCTCGTCGCCTTGACCATGGATTAGATCAGCCATAGCCGTTCCAGCAGAGGGTGGCCAAAACGAAAGTTTGGAGTTTGACCACAGGAATGGTCGGCGCGCGAAGTGGAAACACCGATGCTTCAATCACTTGACAGCCGTCTATTTGTTTGCTTTGTTGTGGTATTTTTTCTTCTTTTTTGTTTGCTGATGTGACGTTTTGTACTGGTTCCTTGTATGTTTAGATGTCCCGGGAACTTTGCTTACATTTGGCGGGCAAGGGGAACTATCCAGCCCTGGGATCGACAGCTAGCCGGCGTTGCCCAAAGGGAACCAAGCCAACATGTAACAAATGGCGCCCAATCGATTACCAGGCATCCGGACTGGCGCAGGTCCGGGAGTCATTTTAGCAAATGGCACTCGGGCGTGTAGAGTAGGATGCATGGGAGTAGAAAAAAAATAAATTTTGTGGAGAAGACGACAGCTTGCGAAGTGCTGTTTACCTGTCCCGGCCGGAGTCGCTACTGCAGGCTTAAGGGGAGCAGAAAGCTGGCATTTAATGGCGAGGAGTGGCCAATGCTAGGGAGAGATAGACGGAAGAGGTTACGATATTAATAGATGAGGACTTACGAATTTCGCTTGAGCATTTCGTCACGGTTCGATGTCGTTGGTGGACGTAAGTCACTGCCGTTCAATTAATGAACTGGGAGTTTGCGACGGACACATTGCCTGGTGGACTGTGATATCGAACAAATCTGTGATAGAATGTGATATTGAAATAAGTTAGAGTAAGTTGTGTAGGTAAATTGTTCAGTGTAATTTTTCCCTATTTGTTTGTAAATAAGCCGCTTTCGTAATTTGGTTCTATCGTCCGTCTGCCGAGATAGGGTGAGGAGTGGGTGTCCCGGGTGTCGTGAAGATAGCCCGCGATGCATCCACTGTCACGTCGGATTGGTAGGATGGATGGCTGGAACAAGACACAGGAAAGTGAGCTCATGCACCGTGAGGCTCTCACCTATCGGCCATCGCGTAAGGCGAAGACTAGAGTAGGTGACAGGTCACACAAGTGGTGTTTGTAATTGTAGTGTATCCGTAGGAGAAGGAAGAGAGAAGAAGGAATTTTTGTTGAGAGGTTGTTTGTTTTGTTGCATTTTGTTGAAGTTCGGTGTCGTGTTTGTCGGCCGAAAATCATTATATATTATTTATTTATTTATTTATGCTGATATTTATTGGGGGTATTTATTGATTTATTCGGGTATTTATTTATTTATTTGTATTTATATATTTATTTTAGTATAGTAGTGATTATTAGGTTAGGGAGTAGTAGATTGCTCGGTGGGAATGCCACAAGAACGGAACAATCGACCGTACAACACTCGTTCTCGCGCAAACGAAATGGGGGACCAAGATCGGGAGGAACTTGGAGCTATGGGAGGTTTGCCAAGAACTCCGGTCCAGGCCAGGATAGAAGACTGGCCAACGTCGGATCCGATGCCCACGCTTGCTTCCGAACTGGCGTCGGCGGTAAACGTTTCGCTGGCTCAGGCTCACGCGACCCATAAAGCATCGCAGAGTGACTCAATAAGTCGGGTGTTGCAAGAAGAGTTGATGAACGGCTTCATGGAGATGATGTGGAACTCAATCTGGTACTGCAGGCCGTTAGACAGCCAACAGCACAGGCGAGTGGACAGCGAAGGGAAGAGGTTCCTCTCGAGCAGGAGCATGGTGGAGCAACCCCAAAAAGAAGCCAATCCAGCACAACGGATGCACCGATACCGCCACCAAAACCATTTTTGGCTCGCTCGGCTATGGGGGGGTTTTTTCCAGAGCCGTCTTCAGGCGTAGGAGCGACCGCATCCGGGGAACAGCACCGCCGGGGTGAATCGCGGAATTGTCGACACCCGATGAACAGACAATCGGGTCAGAGTCTTGGCGAGTGTGGGATGCCAGGCTGGTACCCACAGGAAGATCCGCATCCAAACCCTCTAGGGTATAAACAGTGGCCACGGTGGGGGCGAGTCGAAAAGTGGGACGTGACTTTTGAAGGGGATAGCGACAAAATAACTGTCGAAGACTTCGTATTTCGAATCGAATTCCTACAGACTCAAAGTCGATGTCCTTGGGACGAGGTGCTGAGAGGGTTTTACCACCTGGTAACGGGAAATGCTCGGGAGTGGTATCGGCAGTACATCAGGGACCATGGCGGAGGTGTTTGGCAGGAGTTGAGGGATGACCTGGTCGCACGTTTCCGAGGCACGGCCTCCGAGTTTGATCGCATGAGAGAACTGCGGGAGAGGATGCAGCGGCATAATGAAAGTGTGGAAGACTTCTTTCATGCCATGCGGAAACTAGCCTCGAGGCTGGAGACGCCGCCATCTGAAAAAGAGATGATAAAGATCGTCAAGAAGGCCTTAGTAGATGAAATTGCCAGTTTTGTCTATGGCTTACGGGTCTATTCCCTAGATCATGCGGGATGATTGCGTAGAAATAGAAGCACATTTGAAGAGAAGGGCCCGATCGTCATGGCGAACAACAGCAAAGTCCACAAGTTATGGTCGCGGGGCTAACCCTAACGTTAGCGAGGTCGTGCAGGATCGGTTCAAAAGTTATGAGGAGGCAGAAATCGTTGAGGAGCCGCAGGTGACACGGCGGGTTCCGCAAAAATTGATTTGCTGGAACTGCGGAAAACCGATCATGGTTTTCGGGACTGCATGGCAGCGGAAAGGCGAATTTTCTGCTACCGATGTGGAAAGCTTGATGCGTACTGTCCGACCTGTCCGAATTGCGCGGGAAATGAGAAGAAGAGTGTGAGTCAAGCAGGCGAATCACGCTCGCAGATGGGGCCTGCGCAGAGAAAGTAGGGGCGAATAAAAGTGAAATTAGTAGTCATAATGTGCATGCTAGGTTAAGGAACTTACCGTATGAAGAGCGGCTAAGGAATTATTTAGAAGTAAGGAATAGGATATTCTCGGATTTATAAGTGGATGGAATGCGAGCGCTGTTGGTGTGGGTGAGGAAGGCGCGATCCCGGTTTAAGCAGCGTCGAGATCTGAGGAGGCAGGTGATTGCTTCAGTGAAGTGCTGTGGAAGAAAGGACCCGAGAGTATTTGCGGAGATAGGGATAATGGGTGAATCCGTACGAGGCTTGTTGCATTCTGGAGCTACGCATAGCATGTAAGGTCGGAGGGGGCAAGAATTCTTGGAGAAGCTGGGAGTGGAGGCTCGCCGATATTCTTCCATAGTGAAGGTAGCGAATGGAGAAGATCGCGCAATCGTTGGGCGAGTGGAATTACCTGTGGAGTACAAGGGAGAGGTAAAGAAATTAATGTTTTTCGTATGCCCTTTCTTGGAACAGGAGATTTACTTGGGGGTAGACTTTTGGCGGTCGTTTTCATTGGCTCCTGAGGTGATGGGAGAAGGTCCAGTAGGAGCATCACCCAGATTGTTGGAGGAAGTCCTAGCGGATCAAGTCGCCCACTATGTTGAAGGACCGGAAAAGGACATAGTTCAGGAGAAGTGGGATTTGTCAGAAGCGCAAAAGGCAGCCTTGGATCAGGTGAAGGCAGAGTTCTTAACATTCGAAGCTGTGGGCCTGGGCAAGACGTCGATAGAGACGCACAAGATTCAATTGGTGGAGAATGT
Organism: Drosophila algonquin; assembly: GCA_035041765.1. Taxonomy (NCBI): domain Eukaryota; kingdom Metazoa; phylum Arthropoda; class Insecta; order Diptera; family Drosophilidae; genus Drosophila; species Drosophila algonquin. Next base: position 3,361 of record JAWNKY010002341.1, on the reverse strand, counting down.
CAAGCCAGTGAAGGATCGACATTACCCGCTGTCGCCAGCGACGCAGGAAGTGGTGTGCGTGGAGGTGGACAAGATGTGAAGCAACCGCACTACTGTTGTGCGACGGCCGGGCAAGAATCGGTTCTGTCTCGATGCTCGAAAGCTCAACAGCTTGACCATCAAAGATGCTTACCCTCTGCCTAGCATCGAGGGGATTTTGTCGCGTATCGATCAGACAGTATACATCTCCAGCGTCGACTTAAAATTCGTGTTTTGGCAAATCGAACTGGAGGAACAGATTCGGGCGTATACAGCTTTCACGGTGCCGGGACGGCCACTGTATCAGTTCCGGATGATGCCTTTTGGCCTCTGCAACGCTGCACAGCGCCTATGCAGACTGGTCGATAAAGTCATACCAGCAGAGATGCGTGCAAATGTCCATGCGTACCTGGATGATTTGCTGATCATAGCCGGGAACTTGACATGACAACACATGTATTTGCATGGGTCACGCTACAAGTTGGCGAAGCGGTTGCGGTCCATTGGCGATCATGACATACCCCTGCTGGAGAGTCAGGACAAGCGACAACTCATCCAGGAGAAGATTCGCGATAGCCTCCATCAAGCGTACGAGCGTAGCAGGGTGAGATACAACGCACGAGCTCGGGTGTTTCACGCGAAGCCAGGTCAAGAGGTCTTCCGCCGAAATTTCGTCCTGAGTGACTTTGGCAAAGGCTTCAATGCAAAGTTCGCACGGAAGTTCCCGCGATGCCGAGTGGTAAAGCCAGTGGGAGAGAACGCATACGCTCTGGAGGACCTTAATGCACGTCCCATAGGAGTATACCACGCCAAAGACCTGAGGCTGTAGTGAGATGTGGGTGTGGCCTACGTTGGGCGCGGCAGAAAAACGTAAGGTACGCCGGCATACGTTCACCTAATCCGGTGGTCATGCTCACGCGTATGTGTCCTTCCTGGGTCTGTCGACATACTCGTGGTGGTGTTCCAGCCCCACCGGAGCGATGGGTTTTCCAGGGCTGGACGAGGCGAAACGCCATCTATCGGGTCCCCAAAGAGGCTCCATACGGCGGGATGACATCGGGGGGGAGCCGGGATAGAATCCGTTACGGGAATAATGTAAGGAAGAAAATAGGATAAGATATAGGTATTAGTGAGGATCCGAAGGGATAAATAAGAGTGAACATTTTGAGAAACGTGGATTCTCGATTTTCTTTCTCATGGTGCGGAGGGTAGTGCGAGTCAGGCAAACCCATCAGTTTTTTTTGGTTAGAGCCGGCAGTTCAAAAAGTAAGTGTCGGGCTTAGAAGCCGCGCAATTAAAGAAAAGATAGATGTGTGACTTCGGTTTGTTTTCCCCAATAGCCTGGCCCGGAAGATCACCGAGAGGCCGAGCCAGAGGAAATTTCGCCGAGTACACCGGTGCTGGAGAGGATCGGCTAGTGAAAACTGTAGAGCCCCGGACGGGAATGTACTGGAGAGGATTAGCTCGTGCCCAGAACGTCAAACCAAAATCCGAGCGAGTCAGGTTCATGGGTACATGAGTCAGGCAACAGGTCTATCTTGGGGTGCCGGTGAGCCAGCCATATCGCGGCATCGCCACAGCCTCCCATAGGGCCGTGCCTCCCTCATCCTAGAGTGCACCGCGCCAAAGCCTATTCAAGCTCATACGCACGGAAGAACCGTGGGGACCAAGCAGCTAATCATAGCCATATAGTATGCTGATCTACCAACCTGATATCACTGGCATTTGAAGTCCCATCTTTAATAAAAAAAACTGAAGCCGCCTTGAACGTTGTGTTGTTCCGTGTGTTGTCCCTTATGTGTATATGTAAAACAATTAGCCATTTAAGTAATTTAATGTAGTATTGTGTATTTGGGAAAACGCCAACACCTTCTGGACATTGCCACCAACAGCTGATCGGCTACAAAGGGCTTAACCCTTTGTGTGTGACGTGGGGTCACTGAATCCCAACGGGTATGTTGGGATATGTGAGGTCCAATTAAAATCCGCTAAATTAATACCTGTTCCGTTTGCCCCGTTGACCCTTAACAAGAGCTCTTGGTAGGTTAGTCTCGGTAGGGTCCCTTTAAATCAACGAATTCCATTTCCCACAGCACACATATCCCACCACCACCGCAGGGGTAATGGTATCCCCGTACTCGCCCAAACGAACGCGGGTCTTATTCGCAATTAACTGATCATTCACTTATACTTTTTGTTGGTTGAACGTTTTGGTGTTCCTTTGCTTAGGTTAATGATGATATTTGTAAAATATTGAAATAGAAGTTCAAAATTAATATCATGAAGGCGTAAATTAATTTAGAGGGAGGGCTCGTCGCCTTGACCATGGATTAGACCAGCCATAGCCGTTCCAGCAGAGGGTGGCCAAAACGAAAGTTTGGAGTTTGACCACAGGCATGGTGGGCGCGCGAAGTGGAAACACCGATGTTTCAATCACTTGACAGCCGTCTATTTGTTTGCTTTGTTGTGGTATTTTTTCTTCTTTTTTGTTTGCTGATGTGACGTTTTGTACTGGTTCCTTGTATGTTTAGATGTCCCGGGAACTTTGCTTACATTTGGCGGGCAAGGGGAACTATCCAGCCCTGGGATCGACAGTTAGCTGACGTTGCCCAAAGGGAACCAAGCCAACATGTAACAAATGAATCCGTTAAATATTAAAATTTTTTTTATCAAAGTAAACAGGAATTTATTGTTTGTGGATGCTGTGTCGCCGGACATCGACAATCCACAGAAAAAGCACCGCAATATTCGATAAAACCCGTTTTGCTGAACAGACATGCAATAAAATATTTTTCATTCCCCATTTACCCCCTAACACTAACACTTTCACAACACTTCCCTTTCCTCGACAGCCTTTATTAATTTCATTATGTCGCCGTCGCAAAATTCTCCTTATAGCTTTTTTGGTTTTTGTTTATTGCACTGTGTTGTTATCGTACTCACACACATTCACGTACACAACCTCAGTTTTAGCTGCATGTCAGTAAACTCTGGGGACTGTAAGAAAGAACACGAATACCATGAAATACTTTTCCAGCATACATCGGCGTGTTTGCTTGGTGACTTGAACACTACTTTCAAACTGATCCTAGCAAACGCATTTTGCATTCTAAAATATTCTATCGGTTTCATACGAATATCAAACTTGATTCTGTTCGCTTGCACTTTTTTTGGATCTTGGCACGGCTCATAAACAATAATTGACAAGAAATACAATGAACAACAACAGAAAGCACAGAACGCCAATTTCAATTTCACAGAAAAGTTGTAAAAGAAAGATCTCAATGAAACGAGGAGCAGTGGTGCGGGGAGCACGCAAAAAACCCCCATATTTATGTGAAGA
>JAWNKY010002339.1:0-39852 GCA_035041765.1 Drosophila algonquin | reverse complement strand
ACCCCTACAGTTAAGCTGTACATTGTTAAACTTTAAACAAAAATAAAAAATAAACAATAAGTACTCGAGAGTATGTCAATACAGAAGTCAGTCGTTTATAAAGAGTGTTAAGAGTAAGGGGCCTAGATGGCTGCTCTATGGTACACCCGAAGTCACCATAATTGGTGAGGACAGGGAGTTTTTAAAAAGGACTCTTTGAGACATCATCCGTCTGTAAATTACCTTGAAAGCCTTTAATTATGAATGAGGTAAACTTCAATAAATTAGTAGTGTTTGATAACCGCCTTATAAATCCATGTTTGGCTGAAATATAAGTGATCTGCATAGGTGCTGCAGGTGCGGAATAACGGATAACTTAGATATACCTCATAGTTCTTTGCGTAAGACTTGCTACCTTTCTTATAGAGAGAAATTATAAAGGACTACTTCCATACCGGGGGAAAGCATGAAGAATTTATGGATAGGTTGAATAGTTTAAGCACCGGCCCACACAGAGACTCGGCACAGTAACTGAGTACACACCCGGGAACTCCGTCCAGACCCGGTGAAAACACTGGGTTTACTGTTCATAGATCATGTAGCAACGAACTTTTATTTAACAAATGACTGAAAATGCCGTTCGACATCGGTAAACCGTATGGATACGGCTGACCAGAGTAAACATCCTGCGAAAAAACGGACAAAAAGATCGGCAATTGCCTGATCATTATCTGCCGACGTATTAAGGATGGATAGCGAGGATGGGTGTGCGGACGTTCTACGCTTACTGTTTACGAAGCTGTATAACTGTTTAGGGTCCTTAGAAAAACGTATCCTGCATCGAGATAGGTAATTCTGATAGCATTGAGCGTTTAGAACTGAAAAGTTTGACCGAGCTATTACATAATGAAAGAGAGAAGAAGGAGAGCCAACTTCTTGAAATTTTTTATAAATTCTTGATTTTAAGTTTTTTAGATGGGATAGCTCGTTGGTAAACCAAGGGGGTTTCCTTGATCTAATCGGACAGAAAAGTGGGACACAAGAGTCAAAAAATGAGTCCAGTGCATCATAGAAAATGTTTGTGCCTGTCGTAACATCACTGCACAAATATAAAGCGAACCAATCAAAAGCTTCATAAACTCGGCTTTACGGAAGCAGCGGACACATTGGGGTAGTCTACCCGACCGATCCAATACAGTTCGTCCTAGGTCGAGCGACACTTCGAAAGTAGGATGGTAGGTATTTTCAGGTATAGTGAGCGGGGGGACTCGAGTTATAGCCTATTCACACTGAGCACCGTTTACCGTATATTTCCTAGACGGTGCGTAAGGTTTTGCCGTTCCGAAAATTTCCCAGTTAGTTCCACCGTCTCTTTTGAATTTTCCTAAACCGCACGTTTCTATGCGATATTTAGTCGATGGTTTTCAAATGCGACTCTTGAAAATTGGCATTCACAACGAAAAAATGGAATTCACTGCGAATATGTACGCAATGACAGCCAAGAAAACCAAAAAAAAAGAAACACAATCTAAAATGGAAGGAGCAGGAAGTTCTAGTGGTAAGTTTATACGGGTACATGTCATAACGCCCAGTGTTATAACGCCCGTGGGCATAATGACACAAAAAATAGTGTCGTTGCGCCCATGGGCGCTACGACATTTCGAAAAGTGTCATACCGCCCGCAGGGCTTTATTTCACTTTTTTGTGGGCCTTATGACACTATAACGCCCGAAGCTTATAAAAATTAAATAATAATATGATACAGACTCTGCGAAAAACCATCCCCCAAAAAAAAAGAATGAAATATGGCCGAAAAAAATCGATTTTCAATAAAATGTAAGGTGTTATCTCATATCGGTAAGCTCATTGATTCTTGATGCATTTTGCAAGATTTAACGAGAGGGAACGTTGTGAGCTTATACATTATACATTATTATACATTATACATACATATATACATTCATATACGAGCCTACGATTTATGAAATTTATTATATATTCTCAAAAGGGACAAAAATAATATTTAAATTAAAAAAATGAATTTTTTGGAATTTTTATACATGTTTCCATTTTTGTTTACATATGCTTTGTATATCTGCGCCTACATTTCTACATGACATATATAACTACATATTTGAGACGTACAAGTGTTTAGCACAGAGAGAGAGGGAGGGGGCATAAGTCAGCGCTTGGCAGGCGTTGCGTAGCCACTGAAATTTAATTTGTTTCTTCTGGCCATAATATTGATCCGATCTGATCCAGATTCGGTAATCTGGTAGATATGGTAATTTTTCATGATTCTACGTTTTTGGTTTTCTCGAACCTTAAAAATTGTGGATTCCACAGAGTTTCGTCTTTTGTGGGGGCGGAAGGGGCGTGGCAAAATTTTAAAACAAACTTGTGTTGGTTCGGTATCACAGGAGCTTGGATAGAAAGTTTGGTTGCTCTAGCTCTTATAGTCTCTGAGAACTAGGCGCTAATTTATACGAATAAGCAAAGCAGATGGGGTCGCGTGTGAGAGAGAGCGAGAGGAAATGATGACTTTCGAAATGGTTTTCTTCATTGTAGCTATATTAATGATCCGATCTGATCCAGATTGAACACTGTGATAGAAATGGTCATTCTCTATGATTCTGCGTTTTTAGTTTTCTCGTATCTTCAACATTGTGTACGCCACAGACTTTCGTCCTTTGTGCGGGCGGAAAGCGGCGGGGGGAAATTTTGCAACACATTTGGAGTAGTGTGATCACACAGGAGGCTGGGTACAAAACTTGGTTGCTCTATCTTAAATGGTCTCTGAGATATAGGCGCAAATGAAGACGGACAGACGGTCGGACGGACGGACGGACGGACGGACGGACAGACAGACATGGCTATATCGACTCGGCTATTGATGCTGATCAAGAATATATATACTTTATGGGGTCGGAAACGCTTCCTTCTGGGCGTTACACACAACCGTTATCACCACAAATCTAATATACCCTTTTACTCTTCGAGTACCGGGTATAAAAAGAAACAATCTAAAATGGAAGACGCAGGAACTTCTAGTGGTGCTAGCGAAGCAGCAACAATGACGATGCGCTTGTGGTGCCGCCTCGTATAAGTAGCTCACACACTACCATTCCCCCACCACCTACCCACATCCCAACCTTCACACTAACCTCACACCGGGCTGGTCTAAGGTGTCATTCGACCCGTGCCGAGAGTCAGCCTGACTGGGGGCCCGGTTCAAAAACTAGCTCAGTCTCGAACGGAGAGCTCAGGGACTTGGCAGCCCCCTGTTCTAATGATGCCTTACCCGGGCAACGTGGATCTCTGCCCGGGCCAACCGGTCCCCGCCTCTGCATCTCGTGGGATGTAAAATGTATAAAAATAATCAAAACCAAAACAAAAAACAAAAAAAAACAAATTTGAGTCTGGCACTCTCCAAATGTCAAATGGGAGCAATCCCCTGCATGGGAAGGCATCGGCCCTAAGGCCTGGCCCGACCAGCTCAACAGCAGGACAGACCTGTAAGGTGGAAAGCGCTGGTGTGAACCCGAGTCGGTCCCATCCAGAATCCGGGGTTGGTTGCAGACCAACTCCTAACACGGACACCTTGGAGAAGCAGCTAAGCAACATTGCGGCTGCCCGACCTTCTGGTAAAGTGGAGGAAGATGATCTGCCTTCGACCAGCGCTCAAGCCAAGAAACACCCATATGCCGAAAGGAAAAGTGCAGCGCACATACTCCGTCAGCAAAAGGCGAGCACGGAAGCCAGCACATCAGCTGATTGGCTGAGGAAGGTGGAGTGGGCCACGGCGGTGCTCCCAAACTTCATAATGGTCTCAGGAGACACCCGGACCGGCCGCAAAAAGGTCCAAGGTTCTGCCAAACGTCTCCTTCGCGCAGATTGCCAAGAAGAGGACGCTAATTGGAGTTCTCGACAAACGCAGCGCGGAGGGAAGAATACCCAGTAGACAATTGAAGTATGTGGAAGCGGCATAGGCCGACCGCTGCTTCGAGCTCCTCGACGAAGATCCCGGGCCACCTCCAGTCTGCAAAGCCATGGGTTGGTTCCAGGGTAATATAAAAGTTGTAGTCTGCGAAGACACGCGCTCCGTAAAGCTGTACAAAGCTGCGGTGGCGCACATCGGAGAGGTCTACGCTGGGGCGAAGCTCGTCGCTGCAGACTGGAGCGAGGTGCCCAGTAGACCGAGGGACAACATTTGAGTGCCTGCTACCTTTAAGGAGCCTGAGCGCATCATTAAAATGTTGCACAGATGCAACCCAGGACAGCCGACCACGGACTGGAAGGTAGTTAAGGTTCAGGAGACACAGGGGCCGACAAATCAAGTCGTGCTCGTCCTCAAAAAGGAATCTCTGGCCCCGATAGAGGCAGCCAAAGGAGAGCTGAACTTTGGCTTCAGCTCGGTCACTATAAAGGTGTATAAGTCGGACGCAGCCTCGGCCGAGGCTCGTTCTGTCGACAACCCAGTCGTGCAGAATGTTGCCTCGGAGATCGAGGCACCCGACAGCGCGCTGGAGCCGGTCAAAGAAACCTACTCTTCAGACTCTTGCGAGATTTCGAGGCGATGTGCGGACGTCTCTGACGACTCAGACGCCGACACTTCAGTGGTGGAGATTCTTGAAGATGTCTCTGAGACTCCTTCAAATAAATCTCCACCACTGTAAAGCAGCATCTGCTGCCCAAGTACTCCGATTGGACGCAAGCTGAGCCGACGTCGTGCAAATCCAGGAGCCTTGGATAGTCGGAAACAAGGTCTGTGGATTAGCGACGAGAAAGTACAAGCTCATTGTACACCAAACAGAAGGTAAAACTCGAACCTGCATTCTTGCAAGAAAGCACCTAAATATCTTTCTGCTCCAAAACTTAAGTAATGGCGACAACACAACAGTAGGCCTAGAGCTGCAGCGGACACATTTGAGGCTGATGTCGTCCTAAATGGCCCATGAGGAAAATGATCCTCCAAGCGATCTCGTCTGCAAGCTGGGCAGCGACAGCGAGAGGTTCAATACATGCCTACTAATAGGCTGCGACGCCAATGCTCACCACACCCAATGGGGGAGCTCGGGAGCTTTATCCTAAACTGAAACTTAGTCATCTGCAATCGGGGAAACGACCCTACATTTATCATAAAAAGTCGACAGGAGGTTATTGACCTCACTCTAGTGTCTTACAATTTGACAGACAAAGTGAAGAGTTGGAAAGTCCTAGAGGACCATTCCTTCTCTGACCATAGGTACATCGAGACGATTCTATCCCTCGAGAGCCCAAAACCCATCGACTATACCAACCAAAGCCAATTAGGTAAAATAAAGAACAGCGATGGAGGAATTACTTCCCAACAAAGCACCACCGTTCCCAGACACTCAAGACGACTTGGATCGTCTAGTGAACAGGTTTACGGAAGCATGCAACAACGCCTTCACGGCAGCTCGCCTTCCACACAAAACAAGGGGTAAAAAGAAACCCCCCCTGCTGGTCGAAACAAATCGACATCCTACGTAAGAGCTGCAGTACTCTCTTCACAGAGCCAAAAGCGCTAACGAGAAGAAGCATTGGGCAGACTACAAAGCCAATCTTGCCCTATACAAAAAAGAAACTCGGAAAGCAAAAGGGCAAAAATTCTACTTGGCAAAAATTCTACTCGGAGATAGAGGAGACGTCAGAACCCGCAAAGCTCTCAAAACCTACCCCCTCGGTAGGTTAGGGCTCTCAAAAACTACCCCCTCGGTAGGGTATCTTAAACAAAACAATGGAACGTGGACTAACTCGAGTGAAGATTCGATCCGCATACTACTCGACACCCACTTCCCTGGTTGCACAACCATCAAGCCGGCGCATCTCCATAGCGAAGGCCCGACAACTACGATGGACCATATTCTTACCAAACGGAACATAAGCTGGGCAGTAAACAGATTTAATCCGTTCAAATCGCCAGGTCCGGACCAGGTCATTCCAGCCCAACTCCAAAAGGCCGGAGCTTCGGCCATCAACTGGCTACAATGTATCTTCAGGAAGATAGTAGCGGTGGGGAATATACCACAAGAGTGGCTCAAGGCGAAAATTGTCTTCATCCACAAAGCGGGTAAGGCCTCGCACTCGACTTCAAAGTACTACAGACCAATCAGTCTATCGTCTTTTCTTCTGAAAACTTTTGAGAGACTTTTCGGGCTACATCTGAGGACAATTATTAGCTCTCATGTTGTCAATAGCACAACATGCCTACCGGAAAGAAAAATCCACGGAAACGGCACTCCATGAAGTAGTTTCAGTGATAGAGATATCTCTATAACTCAATGAATACTCTTTAATAGTCTTAATCGAGGTAGTCGTCCACTCAGTAGAGGTTTGTCAACAGAGGCACTCCGCAAGGTGGTGTCCTGTCTCCCCTTCTATATAGGTTAGGTAAGGTGAAGGCGGCTGTCAAGCTCCACTGGAGACCGTCACACTTGGGCCGGTTTCGGCCCTTTGTGGTACTGCAGGAGGTGTTCCCCTCTTCCATCTCATGAGACTCCCATCCTGATGCTCTTATGAAGTTTGCGATCTTTCTAGGACATATTTTGGACATTTCTGAAATGTCTGAGACATACGGCATGCCCAGGTATTGTAGCCTTCTTTTGCTGAGAGCTGGTCAGGAGCAGAACAGGTGTTCTACCGTTTCCTCCTCCTCCTCATCTCTACAGCTTCGGCAGAAGTCGTTGTATGGGGCTCCCAGCCTGTTAGCGTGGGAGCCAATTAGCCAGTGCCCCGTGAGGGAACGGATGATTACGCTGCACCTTTTTCTGCCGAGCTTACATAGCTCAATGGTCGGCCATGTTTGCCGAGTTATGCGACATAGTGGTGCTGACTGCCACGCATTGTCTGCTCGTCGCTTAAATAGCTGTTTAATGATAAGCCTACAGGTGGCCATTGGAATACAAATATCCTCCTTGTCTTGGAGAAGAGGTATTGTTGTGCCAGATCTGGCCAGCTCGTCTGCCATGCAGTTGCCTTCAATGTCCCGGTGACCCGGGACCCAAATAAGGCTGATATTGTTGAGCCATCTCGTGAAAAGATTTGCGGCAATTCGCCACTGTGGCCAAAGAAATCGCGTGAAGTGATTTGATTGCAGCTTGACTGTCGCTGTAAATGTTAACAGTTGTTGTTTGCCAGTGAAGCCCTTGTGGCTGTTTGAAGATGCTTCAGTGCTTCTCAGATCGCAATGACTTCCGCTTAGAATACACTGCAATGATCTTGGAGCCTGAAGGAGTGTCTAATTTCGAGCTGTTCGGAGTAGAATACTCCTCCAACCTTGTTGTCCAGCTTTGAACCGTCAGTGAAGATGCTTATGGCCCCGTCTGGGCCTGGTGGTCCCTCAAACCACTCGTCACTGCTAGGGATGATTGTATTGAAGGGGGTGTCTGTGTATTCCCTTGGGACCGCTGAGTTGAGTTACCGCTGGGTTTGCCGGCATGCAACTTTTCCCTCGACTTAGACAGGTAGCATCCCTTTTGCCTATCCAACTGCCAACTTTCAGCGGAGGATATGCGAACTGGACCGACTTCTACTCCACGCTTGTAACCATCACAGAAAATCATAAGCTAGAACAAAGGTGTTGCAATTGCCGAGTAACCGGGAACTCAAGGAGCTTAGGAATGGCAGCGAGCTTTGCAATGCCTCGGTAATTTTGTTTGTTGGATCTGAAGCCTTTCTTGTGAAGCGGAATGATTTAGGATTCATTCCAAATAACGGGGAGACAAGACAGTTCCAAAGATAAATTGAAAAGAAAGGTTAAGGGTTGGCATAGAGACTGGGCACAATGTTTTAAATGCAACTAGGCACTTTATCAGGACCCGCAGGAAATGAAATTTTCAAAGACTTCAAGCCATCAAGCACAACGCTTAAATCAAAATATGGTTCAAAAATGATATAAGAGTGTGGCAAATGGTAGGGATACGGAGTTGATACGTTATAGATATGAGAGAAGTACTAGTCTAGTCTAGTCTAGTCTGACTAGAAAAAGGTTGCAAATAAGTTTGCAATGCCAGCAGCAGAAGATTCAGAATTGTTTCGATAATGAAGGGACGGAGGAAATGCATTAGACTTAAATTTAGAGTTGACAAAATAAAAGCATTTTTTAGGATCATTGCGGAAGTTTCTACTACAAGAAAAAAAGGTAAACATTGTAGCACAGACTATTCGTTGTTAGGAATTGAGACCGGGCGTAAGAATATTGTACAAAGACAAGCAAGAAGCCAGTTTTTTTCCTATTCCTATTCTTTAAGTTTGACAAATTCCTGGAGAACCAGGGAGGCTTGAACGATAATGGTACAGTGATCTGCAGAACATAAGTATTAAGGGCAGAGTTCAAATATTTATAGAACGAGTTGACTGGTACGTCAATATTCGGTAAGAAAAGAAGAGTGGACCAATCGAAATTCGAGAGGTGAAGGTTTTTTTTCTTAAGCACGTTTATGTGCAATGACTGCACCATCAAGTGGCCCCAGCGATACCAGCCTATGGCTGTTACGCGCGGATCCCAGGCAAGAACGCAGCCCACCTCCCGCTCAACCGACCGAGGGGCGCTGCCGCATAACACGCGACTCGTTAACCGAACCGATCGCGGACATGCAGGAAGGATAGGTGTTAGACTAGTGTTCGAGGAAAAGTAGAACAAATCTAACTAAAGAAGCGAAGTAATTACTAGTTACGGGAAAGATATAAGAGTATCTGTAATTTAAGACTAGGGAGTTAGTGGTAGATACAATATGATAGAGGGAATTATAATCCGAGCATAGGACCCTAAATGGTTCATGCAAGGAGTAATTCGACCTACAAAGCGGAAGAAACAAGGGTGTATAGTTCCTAGTGCTTCTAATAGGAATCGTGAAGTTTATGCGGCTCAACAGGTCAGGGCTATCTATGTCACCCTTGATCAAGTTGTGCACAAAAATCACTCCAAGCATTTTCCTACGATTAGCTAAGGTTGGAAGGTTTATTAGGAGCAATCTATTAGAGTAGGACGGTAGTCTCACACCTGCATCCCAGCCGAGACCTCGAAGAGCAAAAAGTTTTTCTGAACTGATTCTATACGGTCCTGGTGTACTTTGTACTGAGCGCACCATACACAAGAGCCGTATTCTAAAATCGGACGACCCAGAGAGTTGTAGAGAGTCTTTGTTATATAGGGGTCGTCAAATTCCATTGACCACCTCTTTATAAACCCAAGCACGCCCATGGCCTTATTCAAAATGGTAGAAATGTGTTCTGAAAAATTTAACTTGGGATCTAATAGAACAACAAGATCATCAACCCGGGTAATTTTCTGAAGAGGACCACCAAAAAGGTTGTAAGGAACCAGAAAGGAGCTGGAGCGATGAAAAGTCATTACTTTACATTTTGAAGCATTAAGGCCAGAGGCAACGCTCCGTTGAGAGTGCCAGCAAGGACACTCCGGCGAGCAAGCGGCAACGCGGGCCGAAGTTCGCAGCCCCACCACAGAAAGTGGCGATCCCACCGACTCAACACCCGAAGTCGTGGACGGCGAGTGATGCGGCCAGACGACATCTGATCGTGGCGCTGATCGACCGTAGCGATGAGAACGGGAGAATGACGGCGGCGCAGTGGAAGCTGGTGCACGCGCGGCTCGTCGACTCATTGTTTGCACGAATGGAGGAGGATCCCGCAGCCCCCATGCCCACCTTTGATGGCGCTGGGTGGCTGAATGGGGTTAAGATCCTCAAATGCAAAGATGACCCAACGCGTAGGTGGCTAACGCAAACTGTCGGCCAACTGGACGCGATGTGGGAGGGCGCCAAGCTGGAGGTGGTAGACAGGGAGCTGATCCCGTCTATACCGAAGGCGAAGGTAGTCTTCCCCATCGCGATCCAAGGAGACAGGGCGCTGAGGCTCCTACAGCGACAAAATCCCGAGATCCCAACGGGTGATTGGAAGGTGCTGCACACTGGGAGTCCGCTACCCAATGAGGGGGGCCAGTGTGCAATCCTACAAATAAATAAAGAGGCGGAGGACCTCTTATACCCCAGATTTGGGAAGATGGCGTGGGGCATGGGCAGTGTATACCTGCGCCTAAAAAAGCGCCACCCCGGGGACAAGGACGCTCACACCCTTCAGGCAGGCGAGGTGGAGAAGGACCTAGGTCTGGACACCATCGTGGAGGCCGCCCAGGGGCTTGCGCTGGACGAGTCGGAGGAGGAAGAGAACGGTGATGTGACGATTGTGGTCAACCCTTAGAGCGGAGTTGAGCCAGCCACCCATGCCACTGAGTATGCTGCAGCTCAACTTGCATAAAAGCAAGATGGCGTCGACGGAGCTCCTCATAGCCATGGAGCAAGGGCCCGTCGACATAGCTCTAGTCCAAGAGCCATGGATTGCATCAGGCAACTCTGTGGCCGGACTAAAGTCCTCTAAATATAACTCGTTCTACACAACACCGGTAAGCAGGAACAGAACCATCGTACTTGTACGAAAGGGAATCCATGCTCACCTTATGTCTATTTACAGCACAGACGACCTAACAGTAGTGATGCTAGAAAGCGAGGAGAAGCGCCTCTTGGTAGCCTCCTGCTACATGGCACACGACAGACCCGCACCACCCGAAGAGCTAAGGAGTCTGGTCGAGGAAGCCGGCTCCAAGGACTACCAACTACTCATTGGTACGGACGCTAATGCCCACCACAATGTATGGGGAAGCCCCGACACCAATGACCGAGGTGAGTCTCTTCTAGAATTAATACTTTCCACTAACATAGAAGTAGCAAACGTGTGGGCGGACTACACATACGTGGGTCCAACCTCATCAAATGTGCTAGACCTTACACTCGTAACGGGAAGGAGCGCCGCGGAGACTGGGTGGAGGGTCCTCGAAAGACCATCCTTCTCAGATCACAGGTATATCCAGTTTAAATATGAATTTAAACACACCTCGAAGGTAGCCGTCTATAGAAACCCCCGGAAGACAAACTGGGAAAAGTTCAAAAAGACGGTTACCTCGAAGCTCGCGGTTGGTCCGGGGTCGGTAATATCGGCTGACGAAATAGAGAAGTCTCTTGGGACTCTATCCAAGGAGCTACTGGGCGGGTACCGTGCAGCATGCCCACCCTCGAGTACGAAAAAGAAGAACAAGCCACTCTGGTGGAACAGAGAGCTCTCCCTCCTTAGAAACAACCTCCGGGAATTCTTCAAGCTCGCCAAACAAGCGAATGAAGAGTTTATAAACGAGGAATACATGAACCTACTCAGAAACTACAAGAAAGAGATACGCAAGGCACAACGCAGCTCGTGGAGGAACTTCTGCTCAAACATCGAGAAGGTGCCCGAAACGGCAAGACTCAGGAAGCTGCTCTCCAAGCAGCCCACCATACAGAGAGCAGCGAAGAAGCCCTGACAGCACTAATGGAGGCACACTTCCCTGGATGCACCGAGGTCACTGATGCCACAACGCAACATGACCCAGCGACAGAGGAACAAACCATCCCCACAGGACTAGTAACTCACAAGAAAATCCAATGGGCCATAGACTCCTTTACAGGCATTAAAGCACCTGGACTGGATGGGATATTTCCAGCCATGTTGCAGGTAGCCAAAGAGGTGATCACCCCATGGCTTTTTGCTATATATACGGCATGCTTGAGGACAGGCTATATACCTATACATTGGAGAACTTCCAGAGTTGTCTTCCTCCCGAAGGCAGGAAAGTGCAGCCATGTTAGTCCCAAGGATTGTAGACTGATAAGCCTCACTTCCTTCTACTAAAAGCGCTAGAAAAACTGCTGGAGCTACACATCAGGAAGAAAGTAGGGGGACTGATGTCAAGCAACCAGCATACCTACACGAAAGGAAAATCGGTGGAAACATCACTACACTCGTTAGTAGCTACCGTCGAGAAAGCCCTCAATACCAAGAAATATACATTAGGAGTATTTGTAGATATATCCGGAGCATTTAATAACGTGGCCACAATGGGTCGCCTAGAAGCAACCAACATACACCCAGCAATCAACCACTGGATAAAGAACCTCCTAGGTTGTAGACGGGTACAATCAGAATGGGGCACCGCCTCCATAGCCAAGGGGGCACACAGAGGCACACCGCAAGGTGGAGTCCTGTCGCTCTTTCTGTGGAATCTGGTGGTCGACCACCTAATAAAGAGATTCGAGAGGAAAGCATCAAAAATAACATCCTATGCAGATGACATTAGCATACTTATTACGAATGTATGTCCACCGACCCACAGCTCAATAATGGAAATCCCAGTCAGGGAGATATGTGAGTGGGCAGACGAAGTAGGACACAGTATCAACGCGGACAAGACGAACCTCATCCTCTTCACCAAGAGGTATAAGGTACCCTCATGGATCCCCCGAAAATCGATCAAACAAGGCTAACCCCAAAAACACAAGTCACATACCTTGGCACAGTATTGGATACCAAGCTGGCATGGAGACCCAATGTAGTGGAAAGGGTGAAGAAGGCCACCATTGCGCTATATGCATCGAATAAGATGCTCAGCAGCACATGGGGCCTGTCACCTCCTACATCCTACATATCTACATCTCGGTGGTGCGACCAACTCTGCTGTATGGAGTCTTAGTGTGGTGGCAAGCTAACGGGAAGAAAACGTACCACAAGCATAATTAAAGGACTCAGCGACAGGCTCTGCTCTGCATCACGGGGGCATTGATTTCACCCCAGCACAAGCACTCGAGACCATACTGGGAATTAGTCCCCTGGACATCCACGCTCGTCTGACGGCAGGAAAGGCAGCACAGCGCCTGATTGCATCATGAAACATGTAGCCACAAGGATACGGGCACTGTTCAATTGGCAGGGACATGATCAGTTATACTGATTACATGACCCCGAACTTGCCTCGACATCAAAACCAACACATTTCTGGGACCCGAAGAATGGAAAAATGGACGGGACCCAGCACCTCAACATATACACAGACGGCTCCAAGATGGAAGAAGGAGCTGGCATACACTGCAAAGACCCCGAAATAAGGCTGACATATAAGCTACCGGACCACTTCAGCATATTCCAGGCGGAAGTCTTTGCCATCAGGAAAGCAGCGAAGGTTGCACAACACACAGAACGATCACACAATGTGGTCAACCTGTTTGTAAACAGCCAAAAAATCTATGCAGTCGTCCGCGTTCAGTTACAGAAGGGTCCTGGCAAGCAGGGAAGCATTGCACTCACTTTGCACGACCAAGTCAGTGCATATCTATATCCCAGCCACTAGGGCATCGAAGGAAACGAAGCGGCGGACGCTCTGGCAAAGGAAGGCGTTGCCCTCAGAACGCTACAAAGCGACCTAGAAAAGCTGGCCAGACTAGAAAACGAGAGCAGGTGGAGGAGCACAACCAACTGTAGAATCTCGAAAATCATGTGCAAAAAACGCAGCGAGAAACTCAGCCACTATCTGCTGCACCTTCCACGGAAAGACTGCTAGTGGGACTATTGACAGGTCACTGCCTGGCCACATCACACGCAGCCAAACTAAACATCACCGACAGGAGCAGCTTTAGGCAATGTGATGACCTCGGGGCTATCGAAACCCTGGAACATCTAATCTGCAGCTGCCTGACTCTCTCACGGGCAAGGAGAAGATACCTGGGCGCACCGACGCTGACATCGCTAGAAGATGCCTCCAAGAGGTCGCCAAAGGAACTGCTGGCCTTCGCCAAAAACACCTCAATCTTAGATGATATCAAAACCTCACTAGCACCAGCGTAAAGGTCCACAACCATCCGGATAACTAAGGGCCTTACTGGCCTATTGGAGACCCCTGGAGTGTCGTCCGGGTTAACCTAACCTAACGACGCTAATAGAGCACAACATTGATACGGCTAGCGCTAAGCCGGCTTGACAAAAATGTTTCCCTTTATCTCCTGCAAAGGAGAAACTTTTATGGGCCGAGATCAATCGTATGCTGAGCATGGATGTTATTGAGGAAGCTCCCAGTTCACCGTGGTCTTCACCTGTCACCTTGAATACAAAACCTGGAAAGATTCGACTTTGTTTTGATGCAAGCGAGACCAACGCGATGACAGTCAAAGACGCATATCTAATTCCAATCATGGATGGTCTCTTAAGTCGTTTAGCACCGGTTCACTGTATTTCGAAGATCGACCTTAAGAATGCCTTCTGGCAGGTTCGGCAGATTTTCATGACAGTATATCTCGATAATTTATTGATGCTTTCATAAAGTTTTGCAAATATTTTGTTACATTTATCGGAAGTAGCTATCCAATTGCGTATAGCGGGATTGACGAGGAACGTTCCAAAAAGTCATTTCTGAAGAGGGGTATTTGGTGTGTGAAGGGAAATCGATTTGAGTTCTGACGCTTTCCAGTCGCCAGAGTATCGTTCACTCCAAAAGAAATTTTTGATTTCCAAAGGCCAAGATTTTCAGGTGATCGACGATTACATATACCAGCGTACGAGTTTTTCGGACTTTGGATTCTGGCCAAGCTGAGGAGTCTTCAAAATTATTAGTTCCCGAAAAATTGAGGCAAAGCGTGATTAAGGCTGCTCATGACCAACCATCCTCTGCTCATTGTGGGATTGCCAAGTACCTGGAACAAATAAGGCAAAGATTTTACTGGCCAAAAATGGTGATCAATGTCCGCGATTACATCAGCGCGTGTGAGGTATGTCAGACAACCAAAAATCCCACACGTTCTCTTAAACCGCCTATGGGTGCTAGACTCTATAGCGAACGTCCTTTTCAACGATTATACGTCGATTTTATTTTTCCTTTTCCTCCCTTTCCTCGATGCGGGAAAGGTAATAGAGGAATATTTTTTATCCTAGATCATTACAAATTTTTGGCGGTACGGTGTTCAGCATTTATTTACAGGAGCTTATGTTCCACAGTCTAACGCTGCGGAAAGTGTTAACAGATCGATTACTGCAGCCCTTAGAGCGTACACATATTCGTACCGACCAGCGGGAATGGGATGTGTTCCTTAGTAGCATAAACTGTTCGTTGAGAAAATCAATCCACCAATCAGTAGGGATGGCACCTTATTTCACAATTTTTGGTCAACACATGATATCGAATGGCCAAGATTATAAATTATTGAGGAAAATCGACTTACTTAACGACAGCGAGGGAAAACTATCAAGAGCTGATGAGTTTTAGAAACTCCGCTCAACAATAGAGAAAAAATTGTGCAAATATTACGTGAAGAACAACGCACGTATGACTCTAGATAAAAGCCACGTTCATTTGAGGCCAGTGAGTGATTAAGCGAAATTTTTTTGAGGTTTAAATTTAATAAATTTAAATCAATTTAACGCTAAGTAATCCCCAGTTGCAATAAAGGCTCGAGAAAAGCAGATAATAGGTCAATTAATATACTTTCTAGACGACTGGCGAAAGTTGAGGAAGTTTTACCTGAAGGACATTTTAATTTAAATTGAAGGGTGAATTACATTTTAATGCAAGCCTCATATAAAATGCAAGGATACCCCCTGTACCAAATGGGGATATAAATAGCTCCTGGGAACAGTTTATTTTATCATTAAATTAGTGAGCCACCTTGTTTACATATTTGCTAACAATCCCATTAAAATTAAGAAGAGTACTAATGATAAACTATACAAAAAATAATAATAATAAATTACAGATAAGCTGAGTTCAGGTGGTTGTAAATACTGAGTTCTATATGTTAACGGTTAGTTCAGGGGATATGATATAACAAAGGGTATTATAATTATAACAAAAAACCATGAAAGGTTCATGCTGGGAATATTTTGACCTAAATAATGGTAATCTGTCTGGTCTGATGAGCTCGTGAGTTGGCTCAGAGGGGGTCTAGCTGAGGCCATCGGACGGGTCACAGGTTGCCGATAGCGAAATGCCTACCCTATTTTTAGGTAGGTCAGCTGCGAATAAGCGGACATCCTTAAGGAGAGTACCGAAAATAAGCAGCCCCGGACAGCCAGCGGGTGTTCGCGAAGCAGCAACACTGACGATGCGCTTGTGGTGCCGCCTCGTATAAGTCGCTCACACACTACCATTCCCCCACCACCTACTCACATCCCAACCTTCACACTAACCTCACACCGGGCTGGTCTAAGGTGTCATTCGACCCGTGCCGAGAGTCAGCCTGACTGGGGGCCCGGTTCAAAAACTAGCTCAGTCTCGAACGGAGAGCTCAGGGACTTGGCAGCCCCCTGTTCTAATGATGCCTTACCCGGGCAACGTGGATATCTGCCCGGGCCAACCGGTCCCCGCCTCTGCATCTCGTGGGATGTAAAATGTATAAAAATAATCAAAACCAAAACAAAAAACAAAAAAAAACAAATTTGAGTCTGGCACTCTCCAAATGTCAAATGGGAGCAATCCCCTGCATGGGAAGGCATCGGCCCTAAGGCCTGGCCCGACCAGCTCAACAGCAGGACAGACCTGTAAGGTGGAAAGCGCTGGTGTGAACCCGAGTCGGTCCCATCCAGAATCCGGGGTTGGTTGCAGACCAACTCCTAACACGGACACCTTGGAGAAGCAGCTAAGCAACATTGCGGCTGCCCGACCTTCTGGTAAAGTGGAGGAAGATGATCTGCCTTCGACCAGCGCTCAAGCCAAGAAACACCCATATGCCGAAAGGAAAAGTGCAGCGCACATACTCCGTCAGCAAAAGGCGAGCACGGAAGCCAGCACATCAGCTGATTGGCTGAGGAAGGTGGAGTGGGCCACGGCGGTGCTCCCAAACTTCATAATGGTCTCAGGAGACACCCGGACCGGCCGCAAAAAGGTCCAAGGTTCTGCCAAACGTCTCCTTCGCGCAGATTGCCAAGAAGAGGACGCTAATTGGAGTTCTCGACAAACGCAGCGCGGAGGGAAGAATACCCAGTAGACAATTGAAGTATGTGGAAGCGGCATAGGCCGACCGCTGCTTCGAGCTCCTCGACGAAGATCCCGGGCCACCTCCAGTCTGCAAAGCCATGGGTTGATTCCAGGGTAATATAAAAGTTGTAGTAAAGCTGTACAAAGCTGCGGTGGCGCAGATCGGAGAGGTCTACGCTGGGGCGAAGCTCGTCGCTGCAGACTGGAGCGAGGTGCCCAGTAGACCGAGGGACAACATTTGAGTGCCTGCTACCTTTAAGGAGCCTGAGCGCATCATTAAAATGTTGCACAGATGCAACCCAGGACAGCCGACCACGGACTGGAAGGTAGTTAAGGTTCAGGAGACACAGGGGCCGACAAATCAAGTCGTGCTCGTCCTCAAAAAGGAATCTCTGGCCCCGATAGAGGCAGCCAAAGGAGAGCTGAACTTTGGCTTCAGCTCGGTCACTATAAAGGTGTATAAGTCGGACGCAGCCTCGGCCGAGGCTCGTTCTGTCGACAACCCAGTCGTGCAGAATGTTGCCTCGGAGATCGAGGCACCCGACAGCGCGCTGGAGCCGGTCAAAGAAACCTACTCTTCAGACTCTTGCGAGATTTCGAGGCGATGTGCGGACGTCTCTGACGACTCAGACGCCGACACTTCAGTGGTGGAAATTCTTGAAGATGTCTCTGAGACTCCTTCAAATAAATCTCCACCACTGTAAAGCAGCATCTGCTGCCCAAGTACTCCGATTGGACGCAAGCTGAGCCGACGTCGTGCAAATCCAGGAGCCTTGGATAGTCGGAAACAAGGTCTGTGGATTAGCGACGAAAGTACAAGCTCATTGTACACCAAACAGAAGGTAAAACTCGAACCTGCATTCTTGCAAGAAAGCACCTAAATATCTTTCTGCTCCATAATTTAAGTAATGGCGACCAGCTAAACTTTGAGCTTTATCCTAAAAAAATGTAGTCATCTGCAATCGGGGAAACAACCCTACATCTATCATAAAAAATCGACAGGAGGTCATTGACCTCACTCTAGTGTCTTACAATTTGGCAGACAAAGTGAAGAGATGGAAAGTTCTAGAGGACCATTCCTTCTCTGACCATAGGTACATCGAGACGATTCTATCCCTCGAGAGCCCAAAACCCATCGACTATACCAACCGCAGCAAAGCCAATTGGGTAAAATATGTTCAGTATTGGAGGAATTACTCCCCAAAGAGGCACCAATGATCCCAGACACTCAAGACGACTTGGATCGCATAGTGAACAGGTTCACGGAAGCATGCAACAAGGCCTTCATGACAGCTTGCCTTCCACACAAGACAAGGGGTAAAACGAAACCCCCTGCTGGTTGAAACAAATCGATATCCTACGTAAGAGCTGCAGTACTCTCTTCACAAAGCCAATCGCGCTAACGAGAAGAAGCATTGGGCAGACTACAAAGTCAATCTTGCCCTATACAAAAAAGAAACTCGGAAAGCAAAAGGGCAAAAATTCTACTTGGCAAAAATTCTACTCGGAGATAGAGGAGACGTCAGAACCCGCAAAGCTCTCAAAACCTACCCCCTCGGTAGGTTAGGGCTCTCAAAAACTACCCCCTCGGTAGGGTATCTTAAACAAAACAATGGAACGTGGACTAACTCGAGTGAAGATTCGATCCACATACTACTCGACACCCACTTCCCTGGTTGCACAACCATCAAGCCGGCGCATCTCCATAGCGAAGGCCCGACAACTACGATGGACCATATTCTTACCAAACGGAACATAAGCTGGGCAGTAAACAGATTTAATCCGTTCAAATCGCCAGGTCCGGACCAGGTCATTCCAGCCCAACTCCAAAAGGCCGGAGCTTCGGCCATCAACTGGCTACAATGTATCTTCAGGAAGATAGTAGCGGTGGGGAATATACCACAAGAGTGGCTCAAGGCGAAAATTGTCTTCATCCACAAAGCGGGTAAGGCCTCGCACTCGACTTCAAAGTACTACAGACCAATCAGTCTATCGTCTTTTCTTCTGAAAACTTTTGAGAGACTTTTCGGGCTACATCTGAGGACAATTATTAGCTCTCATGTTGTCAATAGCACAACATGCCTACCGGAAAGAAAAATCCACGGAAACGGCACTCCATGAAGTAGTTTCAGTGATAGAGATATCTCTATAACTCAATGAATACTCTTTAATAGTCTTAATCGAGGTAGTCGTCCACTCAGTAGAGGTTTGTCAACAGAGGCACTCCGCAAGGTGGTGTCCTGTCTCCCCTTCTATATAGGTTAGGTAAGGTGAAGGCGGCTGTCAAGCTCCACTGGAGACCGTCACACTTGGGCCGGTTTCGGCCCTTTGTGGTACTGCAGGAGGTGTTCCCCTCTTCCATCTCATGAGACTCCCATCCTGATGCTCTTATGAAGTTTGCGATCTTTCTAGGACATATTTTGGACATTTCTGAAATGTCTGAGACATACGGCATGCCCAGGTATTGTAGCCTTCTTTTGCTGAGAGCTGGACAGGAGCAGAACAGGTGTTCTACCGTTTCCTCCTCCTCCTCATCTCTACAGCTTCGGCAGAAGTCGTTTTATGGGGCTCCCAGCCTTTTAGCGTGGGAGCCTATTAGCCAGTGCCCCATGAGGGAACGGATGATTACGCTGCACCTTTTTCTGCCGAGCTTACATAGCTCAATGGTCGGCCATGTTTGCCGAGTTATGCGACATAGTGGTGTTGACTGCCACGCATTGTCTGCTCGTCGCTTAAATAGCTCTTTTATGATTAGCCTACAGGTGGCCATTGGAATACAAATATCCTTCTTGTCTTGGAGAAGGGGTATTGTTGTGCCACATCTGTCCAGCTCGTCTGCCATGCAGTTGCCTTCAATGTCCCGGTGACCCGGGACCCAAATAAGGCCAATAGCAAATTGTTGAGCCATCTCGTGAAAAAATTTGCGGCAATTCGCCACTATGGCCGAGTCCGAAGAAATCGCGTGAAGTGATTTGATCGCAGCTCAGCTGTCGCTGTAAATGTTAACAGTTATTGTTGCCAGTGAAGCCTTTGTGGAGATGAAGATGCTTCAGTGCTTCCCTGATCGCAATAACTTCCGCTTAGAATACACTGCAATGATCTGGGAGCCTGAAAGAGTGTCTAATTTCGAGCTGTTCAGAGTAGATTCCTCCTCCAAGCTTGTTGTTCAGCTTCGAACCGTCTGTGAAGATGCTTGCCCAGTCTGGGCCTGGTGGTCCTTCAAGCCACTCGTCTCTGCTAGGGATGATTATATTGAAGGGGGTGTCAGCGTGTTCCCTTTTGACGCAGTAGTCCGTCTTCATAGGGACGGTACTGCTGGTAAGTATCGATGAGTGACCCGGTTCCAGGTAAGCTTCTTCTAAACTGAGACTGAGACTTCTAGACTCCTAGACATCCCATCGATGATGTCACCGTCCTGTATGTGAGCAATTGATCGATGAGCATCACCAAGTGACCGTCCACTCCCAGGTCAGTCAGTGCTTCCGTAATGGCACCCGGCACGACGTTTTTGAAGGCTCCCTCGATATTGAGGAAGACTATTAAAGAATATTCAATGAGTTATTGAGATATCTCTATCACTGAAACTACTTCATGGAGTGCCGTTTCCGTGAATTTTCCTTTTCGGTAGGCATGTTGTGCTATTGACAACATGAGAGCTAATAATTGTCCTCAGATGTATCCCGACAAGTCTATCAAAAGTTTTCAGAAGAAAGGACGATAGACTGATTGGTCTGTAGTCCTTTGGAGTCGAGTGCGAGGCCTTACCCGCTTTGGGGATGAAGACAATTTTCGCCTTGAGCCACTCTTGTGGTATATTCCCCACCGCTACTTTCTTCCTGAAGATACATTGTAGCCAGTTGATGGCCGAATCTCCGGCCTTTGGAGTTGGGCTGGAATGACCTGGTCCGGACCTGGCGATTTGAACGGATTAAATCTGTTTACTGCCCAGCTTATGTTCCGTTTGGTAAGAATATGGTCCATCGTAGTTGTCGGGCCTTCGCTATGGAGATGCGCCGGCTTGATGGTTGTGCAACCAGGGAAGTGGGTGTCGAGTAGTATGTGGATCGAATCTTCACTCGAGTTAGTCCACGTTCCATTGTTTTGATTAAGATACCCTACAGAGGGGGTAGTTTTTGAGAGGATCTTGCGCAGCCTTGCGGGATCTGACGTCTCCTCTATCTCCGAGTAGAATTTTTGCAAAGTAGAATTTCTACCCTTTTGCTTTCCGAGTTTCTTTTTTGTATAGGGCAAGATTGACTTTGTAGTCTGCCCAATGCTTCTTCTCGTTAGCGCGATTTGGCTCTGTGAAGAGAGTATTGCAGCTTTTAAGTAGGATGTCGATTTGTTTCGACCAGCAGGGAGGTTTCGTTTTGCCCCTTGTTTTGTGTGGAAGGCAAGCTGCCGTGAAGGCCTTGTTGCATACTTCCGTGAACCTGTTCACTATGCGATCCAAGTCGCCTTGAGTATCTGGGATCGTTGGTGCCTTGTTGGGGAGTAATTCCTCCAATACTGAACTTATTTTACCCAATTGGCTTTGCTGCGGTTGGTATGGTCGATGGGTTTTGGGCTCTCGAGGGATAGAATCGTCTCGATGTACCTATGGTTAGAAAAGGAATGGTCCTCTAGGACTTTCCAACTCTTTACTTTGTCTGCCAAATTGTAAGACACTAGAGTGAGGTCAATAACATCCTGTCGATTTATTATGATTAATGTAGAGTCGTTTCCCCGATTGCAGATGACTAAGTTTCAGTTTAGGATTAAGCTCCCGAGCTCCCCCATTGGGTGTGGTGAGCATTGGCGTCGCAGCCTATTAGTAGGCATGTATTGAACCTCTCGTTGTCGCTGCCCAGCTTGCAGACGAGATCGCTTGGAGGATCATTTTCCTCATGGGCCATGTAGGACAACATCAGCCTCAGATGTGTCCGCTGCAGCTCTAGGCTTACTGTTGTGTTGTCGCCATTACTTAAGTTATGGAACAGAAAGATATTTAGGTGCTTTCTTGTAAGAATGCAGGTTCGAGTTTTACCTTCTGTTTGGGGTACAATGAGCTTGTACACTCTCATCGCTAATCCACAGACGTGTCCGACTATCCAAGGCTCCTGGTTTTGCACGACGTCGGCTCTGCTTGCGTCCAAGCGGAGTATATGGGCAGCAGATGCTGCTTTACAGTGGTGGAGATTTATTTGAAGGAGTCTCAGAGACATCTTCCAGAATCTCCACCACTGAAGTATCGGCGTCTGAGTCGCCGGATACGTCCTCACGACACATCGCCTCGAAGTCACGCATGAGCTCTGCGTCTGAGGAGTAGCCTTCTTTAATCGACTCCAGCTCGCTGTCGTGGGCCTCGATCTCCGAGGCAACATCCTGCACGACTAAGTTGTCGACAGGACGAGCCTCGGCCGAGGCTGCGTCCGACTTATACACCTTTATGGTGACCGAGCTGAAGCCGAAGCTCAGATCTCCTTTGGCTGCCTCTATCGGGGCCAGCGACTCCTTGTTGAGGATGAACACGGCGTGGTTCGTCGGCCACTGTGTCTCCTCGACCTTGACCACCTTTCAATCCTGGGTCGGACGTCCTGGGTTGCATCTCTACAACATCATTAGGATGCACTCAGGCTCTTGAAAGTAGCCGGCACCCAGATTCTGGCCCTCGATCTGCTGAGCACCTCGCTCCAGTCTACAGCGACGAGCTTCGCCCCAGCGAAGACCTCTCCGATCTGCGCCACCGCTGCTTTGTACAGCTTTACGGAGCGCTCGTCCTCGCAGGCTACTATCTTTATGTTTCCCAGTAAAGTCTTGCAGACTGGGGGTGGCCCGGTATCTTCGTAGAGGAGCTCGAAGCAGCGGTCGGCCAATGCCGCTTCCACCCACTTCCATTGGTCCCTGGGTGTTCTTCCCTCCGTGCTGCCTTTGTCGAGTACTCAAATTAGCGTTCCTAGCAGAGACGAATGGCTTGAGGGACCACCAGGCCCAGACGGGGCAAGCATCTTCACAGACGGTTCGAAGCTGAACAACAAGCTTGGAGGAGGAATCTACTCTGAACAGCTCGAAATTAGACACTCTTTCAGGCTCCCAGATCATTGCAGTGTATTCTAAGCGGTAGTTATTGCGATCAGGGAAGCACTGAAGCATCTTCAAACAGCCACAAAGGCTTCACTGGCAACAATAACTGTTAACATTTACAGCGACAGCTGAGCTGCGATCAAATCACTTCACGCGATTTCTTCGGACTCGGCCATAGTGGCGAATTGCCGCAAATTTTTTCACGAGATGGCTCAACAATTTGCTATTGGCCTTATTTGGGTCCCGGGTCACCGGGACATTGAAGGCAACTGCATGGCAGACGAGCTGGACAGATGTGGCACAACAATACCCCTTCTCCAAGACAAGAAGGATATTTGTATTCCAATGGCCACCTGTAGGCTTATCATAAAAGAGCTATTTAAGCGACGAGCAGACAATGCGTGGCAGTCAACGCCACTATGTCGCATAACTCGGCAAACATGGCCGACCATTGAGCTATGTAAGCTCGGCAGAAAAAGGTGCAGCGTAATCATCCGTTCCCTCATGGGGCACTGGCTAGTAGGCTCCCACGCTAACAGGCTGGGAGCCCCATAAAACGACTTCTGCCGAAGCTGTAGAGATGAGGAGGAGGAGGAAACGGTAGAACACCTGTTCTGCTCCTGTCCAGCTCTCAGCAGAAGAAGGCTACAATACCTGGGCATGCCCTATGTCTCAGACATTTCAGAAATGTCCAAAATATGTCCTAGAAAGATCGCAAACTTCATAAGAGCATCAGGATGGGATAACTGCTGATATGTTCGAGTCTCATGAGATTGAAGAGGGGAACACCTCCTGCGGTACCACAACGGGCCGAAACCAGCCCAAGTGTGACGGGCTCCTTGGCATACGAAATATACAAAATATGGAGCACGACGGTAGAATGTCATAAGCTTGCAATTCGAGAGGTTCAAAAAAAGAAAATTACTTGAGGCTCCCTAACAATAGCAATTCATTTAGGTCCAGCTGAAGGTGTGTGTGCAAGTACTAGTCGGAGTAGGGCAGACAGATTTTAACGTCATCCGCATACACTGATGTATGAGAGAATGTTGTAACTTGGGGTAGGTCGTTCACAAATAAAATGACGAGGAGCGGACCCAAATGACTTCCTTGTGACACACCAGATGTAACGTTACCGATCTCTGACAAAACATTAGTAAATAAGACCCGTTGTGAACGATTTGAAAGATGCGATGAAATCAACCTAGAAGATTACTAGGGAAACCTAATAAGGACAGCGTCTGAATTAATAAAGTATGGTTAACCGAATCAATGACTTTCCAAAATCAGTAAAAATTACGTCGGTTTGCAAACCGCTCTGAAATCCACGGTTGATTATGGAGGAAAACTCGAGCAGATTGGTAGTTGTTGACAGATGTTTAAAAAAACCATGTTGTGAAGGAGATATTAAGCTAGAACAAAGGTGTTGCAATTGCCGAGTAACCGGGAACTCAAGGAGCTTAGGAATGGCAGCGAGCTTTGCAATGCCTCGGTAATTTTGTTTGTTGGATCTGAAGCCTTTCTTGTGAAGCGGAATGATTTAGGATTCATTCCAAATAACGGGGAGACAAGACAGTTCCAAAGATAAATTGAAAAGAAAGGTTAAGGGTTGGCATAGAGACTGGGCACAATGTTTTAAATGCAACTAGGCACTTTATCAGGACCCGCAGGAAATGAAATTTTCAAAGACTTCAAGCCATCAAGCACAACGCTTAAATCAAAATATGGTTCAAAAATGATATAAGAGTGTGGCAAATGGTAGGGATACGGAGTTGATACGTTATAGATATGAGAGAAGTACTAGTCTAGTCTAGTCTAGTCTGACTAGAAAAAGGTTGCAAATAAGTTTGCAATGCCAGCAGCAGAAGATTCAGAATTGTTTCGATAATGAAGGGACGGAGGAAATGCATTAGACTTAAATTTAGAGTTGACAAAATAAAAGCATTTTTTAGGATCATTGCGGAAGTTTCTACTACAAGAAAAAAAGGTAAACATTGTAGCACAGACTATTCGTTGTTAGGAATTGAGACCGGGCGTAAGAATATTGTACAAAGACAAGCAAGAAGCCAGTTTTTTTCCTATTCCTATTCTTTAAGTTTGACAAATTCCTGGAGAACCAGGGAGGCTTGAACGATAATGGTACAGTGATCTGCAGAACATAAGTATTAAGGGCAGAGTTCAAATATTTATAGAACGAGTTGACTGGTACGTCAATATTCGGTAAGAAAAGAAGAGTGGACCAATCGAAATTCGAGAGGTGAAGGTTTTTTTTCTTAAGCACGTTTATGTGCAATGACTGCACCATCAAGTGGCCCAAGCGATACCAGCCTATGGCTGTTACGCGCGGATCCCAGGCAAGAACGCAGCCCACCTCCCGCTCAACCGACCGAGGGGCGCTGCCGCATAACACGCGACTCGTTAACCGAACCGATCGCGGACATGCAGGAAGGATAGGTGTTAGACTAGTGTTCGAGGAAAAGTAGAACAAATCTAACTAAAGAAGCGAAGTAATTACTAGTTACGGGAAAGATATAAGAGTATCTGTAATTTAAGACTAGGAAGGGAGTTAGTGGTAGATACAATATGATAGAGGGAATTATAATCCGAGCATAGGACCCTAAATGGTTCATGCAAGGAGTAATTCGACCTACAAAGCGGAAGAAACAAGGGTGTATAGTTCCTAGTGCTTCTAATAGGAATCGTGAAGTTTATGCGGCTCAACAGGTCAGGGCTATCTATGTCACCCTTGATCAAGTTGTGCACAAAAATCACTCCAAGCATTTTCCTACGATTAGCTAAGGTTGGAAGGTTTATTAGGAGCAATCTATTAGAGTAGGACGGTAGTCTCACACCTGCATCCCAGCCGAGACCTCGAAGAGCAAAAAGTTTTTCTGAACTGATTCTATACGGTCCTGGTGTACTTTGTACTGAGCGCACCATACACAAGAGCCGTATTCTAAAATCGGACGACCCAGAGAGTTGTAGAGAGTCTTTGTTATATAGGGGTCGTCAAATTCCATTGACCACCTCTTTATAAACCCAAGCACGCCCATGGCCTTATTCAAAATGGTAGAAATGGGTTCTGAAAAATTTAACTTGGGATCTAATAGAACAACAAGATCATCAACCCGGGTAATTTTCTCAAGAGGACCACCAAAAAGGTTGTAAGGAACCAGAAAGGAGCTGGAGCGATGAAAAGTCATTACTTTACATTTTGAAGCATTAAGGCCAGAGGCAACGCTCCGTTGAGAGTGCCAGCAAGGACACTCCGGCGAGCAAGCGGCAACGCGGGCCGAAGTTCGCAGCCCCACCACAGAAAGTGGCGATCCCACCGACTCAACACCCGAAGTCGTGGACGGCGAGTGATGCGGCCAGACGACATCTGATCGTGGCGCTGATCGACCGTAGCGATGAGAACGGGAGAATGACGGCGGCGCAGTGGAAGCTGGTGCACGCGCGGCTCGTCGACTCATTGTTTGCACGAATGGAGGAGGATCCCGCAGCCCCCATGCCCACCTTTGATGGCGCTGGGTGGCTGAATGGGGTTAAGATCCTCAAATGCAAAGATGACCCAACGCGTAGGTGGCTAACGCAAACTGTCGGCCAACTGGACGCGATGTGGGAGGGCGCCAAGCTGGAGGTGGTAGACAGGGAGCT
The DNA here is from genome assembly GCA_035041765.1 of Drosophila algonquin. Taxonomy (NCBI): domain Eukaryota; kingdom Metazoa; phylum Arthropoda; class Insecta; order Diptera; family Drosophilidae; genus Drosophila; species Drosophila algonquin. The sequence goes on along the minus strand of JAWNKY010002339.1, from coordinate 13,289 downwards.
GATCCCGTCTATACCGAAGGCGAAGGTAGTCTTCCCCATCGCGATCCAAGGAGACAGGGCGCTGAGGCTCCTACAGCGACAAAATCCCGAGATCCCAACGGGTGATTGGAAGGTGCTGCACACTGGGAGTCCGCTACCCAATGAGGGGGGCCAGTGTGCAATCCTACAAATAAATAAAGAGGCGGAGGACCTCTTATACCCCAGATTTGGGAAGATGGCGTGGGGCATGGGCAGTGTATACCTGCGCCTAAAAAAGCGCCACCCCGGGGACAAGGACGCGCACACCCTTCAGGCAGGCGAGGTGGAGAAGGACCTAGGTCTGGACACCATCGTGGAGGCCGCCCAGGGGCTTGCGCTGGACGAGTCGGAGGAGGAAGAGGACGGTGATGTGACGATTGTGGTCAACCCGTCGAGCGGAGTTGAGCCAGCCACCCATGCCACTGAGTGTGCTGCAGCTCAACTTGCATAAAAGCAAGGTGGCGTCGACGGAGCTCCTCATAGCCATGGAGCAAGGGCCCGTCGACATAGCTCTAGTCCAAGAGCCATGGATTGCATCAGGCAACTCTGTGGCCGGACTAAAGTCCTCTAAATATAACTCGTTCTACACAACACCGGTAAGCAGGAACAGAACCATCGTACTTGTACGAAAGGGAATCCACGCTCACCTTATGTCTAATTACAGCACAGACGACCTAACAGTAGTGATGCTAGAAAGCGAGGAGAAGCGCCTCTTGGTAGCCTCCTGCTACATGGCACACGACAGACCCGCACCACCCGAAGAGCTAAGGAGTCTGGTAGACGAAACCGGATCCAAAGATTACCAAATACTCATTGGTACGGACGCTAATGCCCACCACAATGTATGGGGAAGCCCCGACACCAATGACCGAGGTGAGTCTCTTCTAGAATTTATACTTTCCACTAACATAGAAGTAGCAAACGTGGGGGCGGACTACACATACGTGGGTCCAACCTCATCAAATGTGCTAGACCTTACACTCGTAACGGGAAGGAGCGCCGCGGTGACTGGGTGGAGGGTCCTCGAAAGACCATCCTTCTCAGATCACAGGTATATCCAGTTTAAATACGAATTTAAACACACCTCGAAGGTAGCCGTCTATAGGAACCCCCGGAAGACAAACTGGGAAAAGTTCAAAAAGACGGTTACCTCGAAGCTCGCGGTCGGTCCGGGGTCGGTAAAATCGGCTGACGAAATAGAGAAGTCTCTTGGGACTCTATCCAAGGAGCTACTGGGCGGGTACCGTGCAGCATGCCCACCCTCGAGTACGAAAAAGAAGAACAAGCCACTCTGGTGGAACAGAGAGCTCTCCCTCCTTAGAAACAACCTCCGGGAATTCTTCAAGCTCGCCAAACAAGCGAATGAAGAGTTTATAAACGAGGAATACAGGAACCTACTCAGAAACTACAAGAAAGAGATACGCAAGGCACAACGCAGCTCGTGGAGGAACTTCTGCTCCAACATCGAGAAGGTGCCCGAAACGGCAAGACTCAGGAAGCTGCTCTCCAAGCAGCCCACCATACAGAGTCAGCTCAAGCTCAACAATGGACAATGGTCAGAGAGCAGCGAAGAAGCCCTGACAGCACTAATGGAGGCACACTTCCCTGGATGCACCGAGGTCACTGATGCCACAACGCAACATGACCCAGCGACAGAGGAACAAACCATCCCCACAGGACTAGTAACTCACAAGAAAATCCAATGGGCCATAGACTCCTTTACAGGCATTAAAGCACCTGGACTGGATGGGATATTTCCAGCCATGTTGCAGGTGGCCAAAGAGGTGATCACCCCATGGCTTTTCGCTATCTATACGGCATGCTTGAGGACAGGCTATATACCTATACATTGGAGAACTTCAAGAGTTGTCTTCCTGCCGAAGGCAGGAAAGTGCAGCCATGTTAATCCCAAGGATTATAGACCGATAAGCCTCACCTCCTTTCTACTAAAAACGCTAGAAAAGCTGCTGGAGCTACACATCAGAGAGGAAGTAGGGGGACTGATGTCAAGCAACCAGCATGCTTACACGAAAGGGAAATCGGTAGAAACAGCACTACACTCGCTAGTAGCTAATGTCGAGAAAGCCCTCAATACCAAGAAATATGCACTAGGAGTATTTGTCGATATATCCGGAGCATTCAACAACGTGGCCACAAGCGCAATAATGGGTCGCTTAGAAGCAACCAACGCACACCCGGCAATCAACTACTGGATAAAGAATCTCCTAAGTTGTAGACGGGTTCAATCGGAATGGGGTACCGCCTCCATAGTCAAGAGGGGCACACAGAGGCACACCACAGGGTGGAGTACTGTCGCCCCTCCTGTGGAACCTGGTGGTCGACGACCTAATTAAGAGATTCGAAAGGAGAGCCCCAAAAATAACAGCCTATGCAGATGACATAAGCATACTTATTACGGGTGTATGTCCATCGACACTCAGCTCCATAATGGAAAACACACTCAGGGAGATATGTGAGTGGGCGAACGAAGTAGGACTCAGTATCAACGCGGACAAGACGGACCTCATCCTCTTCACCAAGAGGTACAAGGTACCGTCATGGATCCCCCCGAAAATCGATCAAACAAGGCTAACCCCAAAAACACAAGTCAAATACCTTGGCACAGTACTGGACAGCAAGCTGGCATGGAGACCCAATGTAGTGGAAAGGGTGAAGAAGGCCACCATTGCGCTATATGCATCAAAAAAGATGCTCAGCAGCACATGGGGCCTGTCACCTACTCTAATGCATTGGATCTACATATCGGTGGTGCGACCAACTCTGCTGTATGGAGTCTTAGTGTGGTGGCAAGCTACTAAAAAGAAAACGTACCACAAGCTTATGGAAAAGACTCAGCGACAGGCACTGCTCTGCATCACGGGGGCACTGAGATCAACCCCAACAAAAGCACTCGAAACCATTCTCGGAATTGACCCCCTGGATATCCACGCGCATCTGACGGCTGGAAAGGCCGCTCAGCGCCTCATTGCCTCAGGAAACATGCAGCCACAAGCATACGGGCACAGTTCAATCGGCAGGGACATGATCAGTAATACTGACTACATGACCCCTCGAACGTGTCTCGACATCAACACAAACGCATTTCTGGGACCGGAAGAATGGAAAAAAGGCCAGATCGAACATCTCAATATATATACAGACGGCTCCAAGATGGTAGGAGGAGTAGGAGCTGGTATATACTGCACAGACCCCGAAATAGGGCTGGCATACAAGCTACCAGACCACTGCAGCATATTTCAGGCGGAAGTCTTTGCCATCAGGAAAGCAGCGGAGGTTGCACAACAAACAGGGCGACCACACAACGTGGTCAATCTGTTTGTAGACAGCCAAGCGGCGATAAAATCCATGCAGTCGTCCACGGTCAGTTCTAGAAGTGTCCTGGCGAGCAGGGAAGCATTGGACTCACTATGCACGACCAAGTCAGTGCGGATCTACTGGGTCCCCAGCCACCAGGGCATTGAAGGAAATGAAGCGGCGGACGTTCTGGCTAAGGAAGGCGTCGGGCTGGCGAGAGAAAGAGCAGAAAATGTACCTGTCTCACTCAGAACGCTACAGAGCGATCTAGAAACGCTGGCTAAACTAGAAAACGAGAGCAGGTGGAGGAGCACGACCAACTGCAGAGTCTCGAAAATCATGTGCAAAAAACGCAGCGAGAAACTCAGCCACTATCTGCTGCACCTTCCACGGAAAGATTGCAGACTGCTGGTGGGAATACTGACAGGTCACTGCCTGGCCGCATCACACGCAGCCAAACTAAACATCACCGACAGGAGCAGCTGCAGGAAATGCGAGGACCTTGGGGCTATCGAAACCCTGGAACATCTAATCTGCAGCTGCCCGGCTCTCTCACGGGCCAGGATAAGGTACCTGGGCGCACCGACGCTGACATCGCTAGAGGATGCCTCCAGGAGGTCGCCAAGGGAACTGCTGGCCTTCGCCAAGAACACCTCAATCTTAGGTGATATAAAACCATCACTAGCACCCGCGTAACAAGGTCCATAATCAACCGGATTACTAAGGGCCATACTGGCCTATGAGAGACCCCAGGAGGGTCGTCCGGGTTAACCTAACCTAACCTAACCTAACCTTTAATTATAAAGGAGGTTAACGACAATAAATTAGTAGTGGTTGATCTCCGCCCTATAAATCTATGTTGAGTTGGAGATATAAGTGATCTGCATAGGTGCTGCAGGTGCGGAGTTAAAATTTTTCCAAACACTTTAGGAAAAGCGGATAAGGTATATCTAACAGCTATAGTTCATTGCGTCAGACTTGTTACCTTTCTTATGGAAAGGAATTATAAAGGACTCCTTCTATATCGGGGGAAAGCATGAAGAATTTATGGACAGGTTGAATAGTTTAAGCAACGGCCCACACAGAGACTCGGCACAGTACCTGAATACACAGCCGGGAACTCCGTCCGGACCCGGTGAGAACACCGGCTTTACTGTTCGTAGATTATGAGGCAACGAGAATTCATTTAGCAAAGGACTGAAAATGCCGTTCGACCTCGGTAAACCGTATGGATACTGCTGACCAGAGTAAACGTCCTGCGAATAGGTAGTTTGGAAAAAGCGGGCAATACGATCGGCAATTGCCTGATCATTATCTGCCGTCGAATTAAGGAAGGATAGCGATGATGGGTGTGCGGACGTTCTACGCTTACTGTTTACGAAGCTGTATAACTGTTTAGGGTCCTTAGAAAAACGTATCCTGCATCGAGATAGGTAATTCTGATAGCATTGAGCGTTTAGAACTGAAAAGTTTGACCGAGCTATTACATAATGAAAGAGAGAAGAAGGAGAGCCAACTTCTTGAAATTTTTTATAAATTCTTGATTTTAAGTTTTTTAGATGGGATAGCTCGTTGGTAAACCAAGGGGGTTTCCTTGATCTAATCGGACAGAAAAGTGGGACACAAGAGTCAAAAAATGAGTCCAGTGCATCATAGAAAATGTTTGTGCCTGTCGTAACATCACTGCACAAATATAAAGCGAACCAATCAAAAGCTTCATAAACTCGGCTTTACGGAAGCAGCGGACACATTGGGGTAGTCTACCCGACCGATCCAATACAGTTCGTCCTAGGTCGAGCGACACTTCGAAAGTAGGATGGTAGGTATCTTCAGGTATTGTGAGCGGGGGGACTCGAGTTATCGCCTATTCACACTGAGCACCGTTTATCGTCTATTTCCTAGACGGTGCGTAAGGTTTTCCAGTTAAAATGGAAGGAGCAGGAAGTTCTAGTGGTAAGTTTATACATATGAATATATATTTTTAATTTAATAATTTTATTGTTAATACTAGAACACAATGCAGGAAATAAGAGACGAGCAGGCGGCGGCAGGCTGCAGTGGACCACGGAGATGGAAATCATGCTAATGGAGTACCACAAGAAGCAGCTTGAGAAAGCTGAGCTGCTGGGTAAACGTATAAATGAATAAGTAAGCAACCAATCAAAATTCCATAATGATCTCTTGGCTTGTTTAAAACAAAACAAAAATGAATAAGTTTTTTAAGAAGTTTTAAAATTGCATTTTATTTCTTAATTATTGCGATTTACGCAATACTTTGCTATAGCAGATCGTATCTGTTCTGCTGACTTGCAGGTATCGGGCTGTGATTTCTGCTCTGCTGGTAAAAGCTCCCAACTATAGCAACTATGCAACAGCACATTATTATTCCGCTGTAATCGCTATCTTTATCCTTTTCGTCCAACAACATGATTAGTTGTTGCAAGAAAATATTTTGCTGTTAAACCATAGTTAAAACAATTGCAAAATCTTCCATATCCATTTTTTTCCAAACAAAAATAAAAACATCTTCCGCTCAAAAACTCAGTTTTTATACCCGGTACTCGAAGAGTATAGGGGTATATTAGATTTGTGGGGATAACGGTTGTGTGTAACGCCCAGAAGGAAGCGTTTCCGACCCCATAAAGTATATATATTCTTGATCAGCATCAATAGCCGAGTCGATATAGCCATGTCTGTCTGTCCGTCCGTCCGTCCGTCCGTCTGTCCGTCCTCATTAGCGCCTATATCTCAGAGACTATTAAAGCTAAGGCAACCAAATTTTGTATCCAGTCTTCTGTGTTATCACACTACTCAAAGTGTATTTCAAAATTTCGCCCCGCTCCTTTCCGCCCCCACAAAGGACGAAAGTCTGTGGCACACACAATTTTGAAGATACAAGAAAACTAAATACCCAGAATCATAGAGAAAGGCCATTTCTATCAGAGTGTTGAATCTGGATCAGATCGGGTTATTATTATAGCTGCACTGAAGAAAACCATTTCGAAAGTCATCATTCCCTCTCGCTCTCTCTCACACGCGACCCTATCCGCTTTGCCCATTCGTATTTTGTGACGCCTAGTTCTCAGAGACTATAAAAGCTAGAGCAACCAAACTTTCAGTCCAAGCTCCTGTGATACCAAACCTGAACAAGTGTATTTCAAAATTTTGCCACGCCCCTTTCCGCCCCCACAAAAAACAAAAATCTGTGGAATCCACAAATTTTAAAATAAATGAAAACCAAAAACGTAGAATCATGGGAAATTACTATATCTACCAGATTGCCGAATATGGATCAGGTTGGATCAATATTATGGCCAAAAGAAACAAATTAAATTTCAGTGGCTACGCAACGCCTGCCAAGCGCTGACTCATTCCCTCTCTCTCTGTCCTAAACACTTGTACGTCTCAAATACATATGTAGTTATACATGTCATCATCTTTTCTTCTTCATTTTTTGAAATATTATTTTTTGCCCATTTTTTTAATTTGTCCCTTTTGCGAACATATAAGAAATTGCATAAATCGCAAGCTCATATATGTATGTATGTATGTATATGTACATATAGTGACTGACTGAGTACCGGGTATAAGGTAGAGCCGCGGCTTTTGCCGCGGCTCACAACGTTCCCCCTTGTTGTTATTGTCATCAGCTGTTAGACGGTAAACGGTAGACGGTGCCAGTGTGAATCGGAGTTTCACCGTCTGTCAAAAATCCCAACGTTCCCCCTTGGCGGGCGCAGTGTGCAGAGGGTATTAACACCGCTAAGGTCGCATCCGTTACAAAGCACAGATCAAGAAATCTACCCAAGGAATTATTAACATGGTTAACTTGAGACAGAGACGGGTCAATCAAGCCGTCAACAAAGTCATGTCGTGACATGGGTACGAGGCTATTAGACTCATTTACCGAAGACCAAACAATTCCTGGCAAGTTTAAGTCACCAAGAACTATCATGTGATCTTTGTCTGATAGCGAGGAAGAAATAGCGGTTAAGGCGGACAAATGCTGCTCGTAAATTGCGATATCCGAAGAAGGTGGAATATACGAAAAAGTTATGAAAACTGAGAAAGCGGGAAGAATCAGTTTTACACACAGGAATTCCAGTTCTTGCTGGATCTGGACTGTGAAGTTTGAGTCCACAGCAATTACAACCCCTCCTGCACATCGAGACGAACGATCCTTTCTATAAGTTGTGTACCGACCTGCCAAAACTTCGGAACTAAGAATGTCCAAAAATGTCCAAATGCTACACTATCCTGGAAAAGAATGCTGAGCTTACTACGTAAGCCTCGAACATTCTGATAGGTCACTAAGAGAGAATTTAATAGTTTTTTGGACGGGTGGAGGTAGAGCAGGAAGATCAGGATGGCGCATTGGTCTGATTTGTTGGCAGTTGGGAGTTATTGGGGGCCTAATCTTCTTCTTTGCCTTAAACTCCTTCACCACCAAATGCTCCGGCCAAAATTTGGCCGAACAGATGGTGTTAAAGTGAGTTTGGGAGAGACTTATTTTAAAAGAAGCTATCTCCCTGGCATAAGAGAAGTGAAACTTCTCCACCTTAATATCCACGGATTTTATCCATCCTGAGTTTTGGTGTCAGGGGCTAGCCGTAAGACAAAAACTTGTCTCTTTGGTGGGATCCCCACCAATCTTGGCACCGCACGCCTATCACCTGTGATGGTAATACCCGGTTTTCCGGGACGTATATTCACTGGTGGGGTCGGAATTGAGGGGACAGCTAATGAGTTTGCGGACATTACGGACACTGGCGCTACAGACGATTTTGGCTGCATGCTCTTCGACGCGATAAATTCGGACACCGAATTTTCATCGGCAGCAGCTGTCGTTGCCCTTGAAGTGGCGAACGAAATCAACTGCTGCACTATTGGGGTGGTCGGAGTCAGCTTGTCAGCATCTGCTGCTTGTCATGGGTGATCTGCTTCTTGCAGGGTTTTTTGCTACAGACCACAGAGAATTCCATTTTAAAATGTAAAAATTATTTTTTTTTCCTTCAAAAAAAAAACTGACATCAGATCAGTGTGCCAGATACACGCCAAAAGAGGAATCAGTTAGAATGAGAGCAGTTACAGCAGCTACAATTGAGAGAGAGAGAGAGAGAGAGCGCTACTGCACAGAAAATATCGAGAGCGAGAGAGGAAGAACAGTTATTCAAGTGTGGGTAATAGGGATAGAGTGATAAAGCAACAAAACTAATAAGTGAGAGCGGCTAAATATGATGCTGTATGTACTTACGAAAAGCACACACAAAATCACACTGTTAGGCGATGCAAAAAATAATACTTTAAATTATGTTATTCACAGTAAACAGGCCTGACCGCGATCAAGAATAGATAAAATATTTCTTTATTTTCGGGTTATTTTCATAAAACACCGGCTGTTTAGGCAAAATAGGTTGAAAGTAAGCGGAGCGCAAAACAAAAACACGTCTGATCACTACAAACAGAATCGAACGATGCCGATGTTTGACGATATAACATTTTCAAAATCAGTTTTGGGAAAACACTTCATCTGGTGAGGAGTCGAGGTAATGTTAACACAACTAGAACTGGTACACTCTAAAGTTATAGATAGCGTAGGATGGTATAGGTCTTCAGGAAATGATAGTGGGCAGACTTTAGCAACTGTACCATAGCATCCATAAAGAAAATAAGGTCAAGAAGGAATCGTGAAGTTTATGCGGCTCAACAGGTCAGGGTTATCTACGTCACCCTTGATCAAGTTGTGCACAAAAATCACACCAAGCATTTTCCTACGATTAGCTAAGGTTGGAAGGTTTATCAAAAGCAATCTATTAGAGTAAGACGGCAGTCTCACACCTGCATCCCAGTTGAGGCCGCGAAGAGCAAAAAGTAAAAAGTTTTTCTGAACTGATTCTATACGGTCACGATGTACGTTGTACTGAGGGCACCATACACAAGAGCCGTATTCTAAAATCTGACGAACCAGAGAGGTGTAGAGAGTCTTTGTTATATAGGGTTCGTCAAATTCCTTTGACCACCTCTTTATAAACCCAAGCACGCCCATGGCCTTATTCACCATGGTGGAAATGTGTTCTGAAAACTTTAACTTGGGATCTTATAGAACACCAAGATCATCAACCCGGGTAATTCTCTCAAGAGAACCACCACAAAGGGTGTAAGGAACCAGAAAGGCGCTGGAGCGATGAAAAGTCATTACTTTACATTTTGAAGCATTAAGGTTTAATAAATTTGCACAGCACCAAGACTGAAATCTATCGAGATCGGATTGCAACCTGGATTGGAAAGAAATGTCCTTATACTGGACACAGAGCTTAACATCATCCGCATACATTAGTACTCGAGAGTATGTTAATACAGAAGGTAGGTCATTTATAAAGAGAGTAAAGAGTAAGGGGCCTAGGTAGTGGTTGATCTCCGCCTTATAAATCCATGTTGAGTTGGAGATATAAGTGATCTGCATAGGTGCTGCAGGTGCGGAGTTAAAATTTTCTCAAACACTTTAGTAATAGCGGATAACTTAGATATACCTCTATAGTTCATTGCGTCAGACTTGCTATCTTTCTTATGGAGAGGAATTATAAAAGACTCCTTCCATATCGGGGGAAAGCATGAAGAATTTATAGATAGGTTGAACAGTTTAAGCAACGGCCCACACAGAGACTCGGCACAGTAACTGAGTACACAGCCGGGAACTCCGTCCGGACCCGGTGAAAACACCGGCTTTACTGTTCGTAGATCATGAAGCAACGAGCTTTCATTTAGCAAAGGACAGAAACTGCCGTTCGACCTCGGTGAACCGTATGGATACGGCTGACCAGAGTAAACGTCCTGCGAATAGGTAATAGGCTTCTATTTTTCACATAACTTAAGTTTCCTAAGTTTTTAACTGCAAGGTTCAATACAACCAATTTTAGGAAACTTAAGTTATGTGAAAAATAGAAGCACTACCAATGACAAAAAATATCAAATTTTTTAAAAATTCTAAAAAAAAAACTTCTCTATTAAAAAAAAGAAACATTCTTTAAAAATGTTTGAATATCCAAATCTATCAGAAAAAGTCATTTTTGGCCACAGCGGAAAAGTCGTGTCGACTAGTGTTATTGATGTTGCTAAAGGAAATTGCAATATATCCCACACCTTATGCTCGATGTTTAGTGTATTTTGAATTTCTTTAACTTTCAAGAATTTGAATAAGAGTCTATGCAGGTTATAAATGTAAGATTTTGGGCATAGAATAGGTCTAAGTGTAATTGTTCACCTTCTATTGTCGGAATGGGAGCTACACCAATCGGAATTTTTACGGGGTTTCTATTATATTTATTCTTGTTACATATCTCACAACTTTTGATATATTCTTTCCATTTTTTGTATAAGTTCGGCCAATAATACAATCTACATAGCTATCTGTTTGTAGTTTTCATCTAGACCTATGTGAGCTCTACTGGGTTTCTTCTATAATCAAATCTTTATCTTCTGGGTTTTCTATATCTTGCAGAAATATTCTCGTGAAGAGAAATTTGCTTATGAAATTTTCCTTTATTGAAATAGTCAACTGAGTCAAATTCAATTATATGTCGGGTATTGTCATGAACTCTTACTTGCTCATGAACTGTGAATCTAGCTTTTGATATTAGTAACTGTTGCTTGAATTGGTTTAAAGGCTTCCTAGTTTCTTGAATGATGTTTTCAAAACTTCTCGCTGCTGAATGCTGAGTATTTGAAACTGAATCTATTTCTGTTTGTTCAATTTTACTGTTTGTCAAATGATTTATCTGAATTCGAGATAATGCGTCCGCTGCTACATTGGTTGAGCCTGGTTTCTATATGATCTGCAGTGCAAAACTTTCAATAAAGTAATACCACCGTTTCATTTCTATGTTTGGATTGTTCGGTGATATTGAAAAGGACAATGGTTGATGATCTGTTTGAATTTCAATTCCGCTTACCCCGTATAAATAATTTCGCAAATTTTTTAGTGCCCATACTATTACTAGTAGCTCCTTCTTGTTTGTAGCATACAATTGCTCTGTTTTATTTAAGGTTTTAGAAATAAATGTGAGGATTCCCTTCCTGTGTTAATACTGCACCTAATGCTATGTCTGATGCATCTGTGGTTAAAGTGAATTTCTTGTTGTAATCTGGTTGTACTAACTCTATATATGCAATTAACCTGTCTTTTAAGTTATTGAATTCTTCTATTTCTTTAAGTTATTGAATGCTTCTACTTCTGGCTTGTATCAAAGTTCTTTTTGACGCTCTCTTTGAAACTTTCCCATTGATTCTACTTAGATACTTTGTTAGTGGTTTGGCGATTGTTGCATAATTTCGGACAAATTTTCTGTAATGCCCTGTTATTCCTAGGAAACTACGTAGCTCTCGGACATTTTTCGGAATCGGATATTTTTGTATAGGATCAATATTTTCTGGATCTGTTTTGATGACATTATGGGAAACTATATATCCCAAAAATTGTTTCTAATTGAAAGAATTTCGATATTTCAAGGGAAATTTTCATATTAGCAATCTGTAATATCTTTTTTATTTGAATTATGTCCTCATAATGCTGTTGAATAGTTTTTGACAATATTTTTATATCATCCATATAGACATGGCAGGTTTTCCCTACTTGCTCTCTAAGTATGTCGTCCATTGCTCTTTGAAAGATTCTGGGCGCATTTGTTAAGCCTATTGGTATTCTTAAGAATTCATATTTACCGTTATTTATAGAAAAATATGTTTTTTCTTTATCTGATTCTCTCATCAATATCTGATAAAATCCCGATTCTAGATCAATAGTCGAGAAATATTTTGCCTTACCCAAATTGGATATAATTACTGACGGATCCTGCATGGAATATATGTCCGGTATGGTATTTTCATTCAGTTTCTTAAAGTCTTTTACTAATCTATGTTTAGGAGTACCATCCTCATTAACTCCTTTTTTTGGTATTACTATTACTGGGGAATTATATGGGCTCTTACTAGGCCTAATTATTACGTCATCTAACATTTTACTTATTTTATTTTTAACGAAGTCGTTAACTGAATAAGCATATGGATATTGCTTACTATATACTGGCCTGTCATGCTCGGTATTTATTTCCCCTTTTATATCCGTTCTAAACGGTAACTGTAAGTTTATATTGGTTTTCTTGTATTATAGTGATCATTTCTTCTCTGAGACTCTCTAAATTTTCTGCTTTTTTGGTTAATTTAATTAATTGTAAATTTTTATTTTTTTATTTTATTAATTATTTTATTTTATTATTATATTTTATAATTATTTATTTGATTAATTAAATAATTATTGAATACACATTTACAGTTGCAACCTTCTTATAAATTCCCAATTTATCATTTTTATTATGATAAATTCCCTTTTTTTTTAACAGGAGGTTGCTCCCGTATCTATTAAGACTTTAAAATTTGTATTTAATTTTCTATCTGATCTGATTAATTAGGGCAAACCTACTTCTGGGGCTGATCTAAAAAATGATCCTCATCGATATTATTTACCCTCATAGCTTTATTAACTGGCTGTTGCTGATTCATGGAGTCAGCTGGTTTTCTCTTAATTGGTGGGTTTTGCTTAACCTGATTATTTAATTCTGTGTTGTTTCTTTGATAACACTAGTCGACACGACTTTTCCGCTGTCTCCAAAAATGCCTTTTTCTGATAGATTTGGATGTTTACAAATTTTTAAAGAATGTTTTTTTTTTCATGGAGTAGTTTTTTTAAAGAATTTTTAAAAAATCTGGTATTTTTTGTCATATGTAGTGCTTCTATTTTGCACATAACTTAAGTTTCCTACAACTGGTTGTATTAAACCATGCAGTTAAAAAAAGCTGGCAAATATCAATATCAAATATTGTTCGGGCCAGCCGCTAATTAACGGGCCTAACTTAAGCAATACAATACAATACAATATTCAATGCACTGTAAACACCAACGT
>JAWNKY010002338.1:0-92100 GCA_035041765.1 Drosophila algonquin | reverse complement strand
TTATATCTTATAGGCATTTTACACTTGGTTCGTTACCTATCGATATCGAAGGGTACGAGGCAGAACTGGCGTTTATACTACATCCACCGTGCGGAGAAGACAAAGTTGCCAATGATGATAATGTTCGAATCGTTCAAATCGCCGGTATGTGCGATAAGTTGATTATTCTCGCTGCGGTGGCGCAAAGTGAATATAATCTTTTGAAGTGCATGGACGTGTCTGAGTTATCCTCAGAAAAGTTGCAATTCGTCGTGCAACTGCAACGTCCACCTTCGCGTTTGGACCCCTTATAATTTAAGAGCAGATAATGTTCTCTCTTTTCAATTAAATAATGTATTCTAAATTGCAATAGCCACGATACGGTTCATTTTGGGAGGAAGATGTTGTGGAAAACTCCGATGCGTTTTTTAAGGAAAATTTCTGCATGGAAAGTAGTACTTTCAACATTCTTGTTGGACTCTTGCCCAATCTCAACTCTCGACTGACAATCCCTCTAGAGAACAGAATAGCCATCAGCATAGCCCTTTATCCGCATTACGGTTGCTCAGCTGGAAGCCATTGTCTCGCCGCATATTACTGGGAGCTTTGTAGTTAGGGTAGTTGCTCAACTCGCTGACAAGTATCCGCCAGCACACTTTCTTACCCTGAGAAGATCACGGAAACAGTGAAAGGATTCAAAGATATGGGACTTGCAGCAAAAAATTTGAAATCCACCATATTTTTGAAATGCTTGATTTAATAATAAAATTAGTTTAAACAATTTGTTCTAAGCATTACATATATTTTTGTTCCTTTTTACTTAGCTAAAAATTTTTGCGCTGTAATATTAAAATTTGAATCTGCTGTTTTTTGTTGTTATTAGTGGTGATAATTCCGCTGATTAGGCAGAAAAGTACGAAAATTGCTGTTATGCGCACAGAAATACCAAAACGCACCTGTGTCGGAAAACGACGCAACTATTTATATCAGTAGGGCCTATGCTAAACCTATGTAAAAAAAAATGGGAAGACGTATACAAAAATCAAGACGCAGCCTCAGTGTAAGCAGCACCTTACATTCGGCCAACTAGATACTTGATCTACTTACTAAACCATACGTTGTTTAACTTTTCATACAACTTTTCATTTTCGGTATTGTTTTCCTCAAGTAAATTATTCGTCTACTAACAACATGAGGTTACAGCTTTATATTACACTCTACCCAAAGCTTAAGCACTTGCCAGTTTCGATACACTTCGGAATGGCATCTGTGTTAATTGACAGTCCTCAGCTATCGGCAACCCTCATATTCTATTAATCCCGTAGGTCCTCGATATTTGGGTGCGAACTTCTTAGTGACCCCAAATTCATACCTTAACAAAGCTCTATGTTTATTAGCATACATCTTTTAATTTTTTATCTGTGAACGCCGTTTGTTTTCACTTGCTGTTTCTTTTATGGTTTCCAACTCCCTATGATCTGAAGCTAACTTCTCCTCTAGGTATAGAGGAGGGTATAACCTAGAGGTATATCCTTCTGGGTTATTCCAAATAATAATATGCTGGGTGTCTTCTTCGTGCTACTGCTAACAGAATTATTAATAGCGTGCTCCACCTTGTTCATTAAGCTATACAAATCGGCTTGCCTCTGACAATTTCCGTAAAATCGGAGTCAGAACACGATTAACCCGTTCAACTGGACGTTTCGCCTGCGGTGCGCCCGTAGCTATTTTAATGGTTCTCTCTTTCTCTCTCTTTCTCTTTCCTGCAGAAAACTAGAGAACTCTTACGAAGTGAAACAGGTACCCCGATCATATATTATCCTAGTGGGGCGACTATAGGAATAAAAATATTTACTTAGGGCATCCTTCGCTTCCCGCGTACTGGACTATTAACCGGTAACAATCGGACAAAATTAGTAAAAGCATCTATTACCAGAAGAAAGTGTTTTCGTTAAGATCTGATACTCGGCAATGGACCCAAAGGATCAATATATAGGGTATGAAAGGGTACACACGACTTTCGAATGATATGAAGCGTTCTATTATGAATTGTTTTATCGTCTTGTTGAATCTTTTGGCGTTGCACCCACTACCCCAACTATCAATGATTTCAATAAGCTTTCCTTCTGAAACTCTAACTGGTCTCTCCCTGTATCCTCAACACATTTGCTCACTCTTTATCTGAATTTTCACAATGATTACTTTGCCTTTTACTCCCCCCATCGCTATTTCTCTCTCCTCTGGATCTGTCGCACTCTCGTTTGCAGAAGGGGACGGGAATTTCGGCCCGCCTTCCCTCAACCAGTCTGGATATCATCGCGCTCACATTAGGGCACAGGCAATTCGGCAGGCCCTGCTTTGCAGCGTCTGGACTCTTCAATCGTCGTGCTCACATTAGAGAACGGGCAATTTGGCCCGCCTCCCCTTGCAGCGTTTTTACTCTTGAACCGGCACTGACCTAATTCTACATCGCTAATCTTGCTTTCGCTATCCTATCCGCACAACTTTCGCTATTGACAATGAACCGTTTCAAACTAAACTCTCGTTTTTTAATATATCATAAACTGCGCTGCCGAAAAAGCTCGGTAGTTCAACAATTTTTGCCTAATCAGCCGATGTTTTTTGAAGATAACCCGTAATAAATTCCTAAATTAACCATCTACCATATTATCTGTTCTTGATCGCGGCTGCAGGCATGCACTTACTGTATACGTTTACACGTTTACTGTATAAAACATAATTAAATAATTAGTTTTGCATCGGCTAACTGTATGTTTTTATTTGTGCATTTCGTAACTACACATTTAGTAGATTTGTTGTTTTATTACTCTCTCCCTATTGACCAAACTTAAATAACTGTTCTCCCACTCTCTTTCTCGATAATTTCTGTCCAGTAGCGCGCTATCTATCAATTGCAGTTTTTTAACGATCGGCTCCTATGGAGTCTCAATTTAGTGGCTTACAACTACTGAATGAGTCTCCCAGACGCATAAGGGTAATTCCGCGAAATCTGCAAGTGCCAGTGCAAGTGTCACTCAGCCAACCGATGCTGAAAAGCTGACTCCGACCACTCCAAAAGTGCAGCAGTTGATTTCGTTCTCTACTCAAATGGCAACGACAGCTGCTGGTGATGAAAATTCGGTAGCCGAATTTATCACCTCGGAGAGTATGCAGCAAATTCTTTAGATATTCCGTCGTTCAATCCCACCAGCGAATATACAGTGACTCCACCCCGATAAGTGCAGTGTCAAATACAATCGGGCCAGCCGCTAATTAACAGGCCTAACTTAAGCAATACAATACAATACAATATTCAATGCACTGTAAACACCAACGTTCGCTCTCCTTCTGTAAAGGGCGCTCTGCAGCCGCCGCTTCGGCTCTAGCTTTGTTTAGCCGACGAAGCTAACTTTAGTAATCTGCTAACCTCTCTGCGCATTGGTTGCATTTTGGATCTCGATACATTTGTCTGGTTGTGCTAAGAGCAAGCATTCGGCTTCCGCTAGCAGCCGCCAGTATAAATAAACAACATTAAATTTGGAAACATTCGTATTATCATTTTGGATAAAATAGGTGCCAAAAAGCTTGGCATCTCAAACAAATATATCAAAAAAAAACTAGTCCATGAAAAAAACCATAATTCTTTAAAGAAATTTAAATCATTAAAAGTCATTTTTGGCCACAGCGGAAAAAAAAAGTTGAATTTTGTCGAGTAGTGTAATGACAGATAACGAACCGAGTTTCTCTTCAGCACAGTTTACATCGTTCATACAACGAAGTAATTGAACCATTTATTATGCTGATAACAGGCATAGTACTTCCAATGGACAAGTAGAAAGGGCGCATTCCACGTTAACATAAATAGCACGAAGCATTCAAGAGGAACTAAACTTAACAAGCTGCTTAGAAATAATAATGAGGGTAGTGCAAAAATATACCTTATAATACATTCTACAATTAATCAAATGCCTAATGATATCTTATTTAATAAAATCGAACATGGAGATATTCCTTGACTACTTAAAGCCGCTCAAAATAAAATGCTCGAGGTACACAATAAGAATAGGAGAGGAAAAGACTATAAAATAGGAGAAGTAATATGAGGAAAAATTCGTGGAAAGAAACAAACTTCAACCTCGATAGAAAAAAACCAGTGGCTAAGGACAATCAAAAGAACAAAATTAGAATCAACAACAGAAACCGAATAATACATAAAGACAATATAAAATCTCACAAAATGATGGAAAATAAGTTATAAGTAAAAATATTATATAATGGGGGTCAATATTATATAATGAATAATTTTAAGAAAGAAACATTTAATAACTAAGCGCAAATAAGTTTTGAAAATAATTGTTTTACAAAATTACTAAATGGCCATAAAGCCAATTGCACAAAAATAAGAGAAAAAAACAAAGAAATATATTTCGTACAAGATGGTGCCATATTAGTATCAGGCACCAATATCGTAGAAAATATTAGTTTGATAGGTACTTATCTTCTCTTATTTAATAATTCAATCATAATAAATAACAAAACTTATATAAATGAGAAGAATAAAATTTGGAAATATTTTTCGCAACATAGATATAGTAGTTTTGATTTAGTTGATTATGTACAATCAAATGATAAGATACTTTCCTTTGATAATGTCAATATTTTGAATCCATTTATAAAATTCGGAAACATGGGATTACCATTGACAACTATATTATTAACAATTTCCTTATTAGTACCCATGTTTTATTTCGGCTATAAACTAACCATATTAATCTATTCTAAATTCATGAAACCCACAAAAGAAACAATTGAAAATAACATTTTGCAATTATCAGAAGAAATTAGGGTTATTGCAGAGCTTCAAAATGTATCGACACATTTAAGTAAGGGGGGAATTAACGTAACCAATTCCATTGGCCTCTTATACCATTTGTAAACAATTTTTGGCTTCCCCAGATTCAATCTCGATCTTTGCCTTTCTTTGCCTTTGGCTCACACTTAATTAATAACTATACTTTTCTCACACCCGCCTAAATTGAAAAACAATCTCAGCCCACACCCGGCTTTCATAAACAATCGAACACCCGGCATCTGCAGATTCTGCATTTTGGCCATTTCTCAATTCTTAAGCTGGATGACGAAATTGAGTCAGTATTTTTGTTTAAGGCTGGTATCCAGCACCGCGAAATTTTACTGAAAGCAAACTGCTCATTATTTCGGATATGTGGAACTCAGCTAATGTAATGTGACCAAGAACCTAAAAAGTGATTTGCCACTCTCATGAATCAGCTGTGTTTTGTAAACAGCGCCAATTTTGAAAATTAAACTAAAATTAACAAAAGGAATGAAAGTAATTTTGACGATGAAGTGATTGTGTTGGTAGCGGCACATATGGTTATAAGACGAAGTACAGCACAGTTGGAGGCGCCAAAATGTCTAAATTATCAAAATGCTCATTTTCCGTGATCCGCTAAAGACATGATATTGCCTTAATTGCTTTTATTAAAGCAATCCTTTCCTCACTTTAAACATTTGCATATCTCTTTTTGGTTTTGCGCACAAATTTTACCCCCACCTTTCACTTTCACTTCAGTAAAAATAGGCACATATATTTTACTGGCACCCCTATCAGCTGTTCTCACAGTCCACATTCATCTGAATATCGATACTATCGATACGAATTCGTGGATCCCGTTTACGTTGCTGGATACTGACTCCAGGAAAACACAAACGAAAAATGACTGGCCCCGTTTTTTTATACCCGGTACTCGAAGAGTTTAAGGGTATATTAGATTTGTGGGGATAACGGTTGTGTGTAACGCCCAGAAGGAAGCGTTTCCGACCCCATAAAGTATATATATTCTTGATCATCAATAGCATCAATAGCCGAGTCGATATAGCCATGTCTGTCTGTCCGTCCGTCTGTCCGTCCGTCCGTCCGTCCGTCTGTCCGTCTTCATTTGCGCCTATATCTCAGAGACCATTTAAGATAGAGCAACCAAGTTTTGTACCCAGCCTCCTGTGTGATCACACTACTCCAAATGTGTTGCAAAATTTCGCCCCACCCCTTTCCGCCTGCACAAAGGACGAAAGTCTGTGGCGTACACAATTTTGAAGATACAAGAAAACTAAAAACGCAGAATCATAGAGAATGACCATTTCTATCAGAATGTTGCATCTGGATCAGATCGGATCATTATTATAGCTACAATGAAGAAAACCATTTCGAAAGTCATCATTCCCTCTTGCTCTCTCTCACACGCGACCCCATCTGCTTTGCCCATTCGTATTTTTTGACGCCTAGTTCTCAGAGACTATAAGGGCTAGAGCAACCAAACTTTCTATCCAAGCTCCTGTGATACCGAACCAGCACGAGTTTGTTTTAAAATTTTGACACGCCCCCTTCCGCCCCCACAAAAGACAAAAATCTGTGGAATCCACAATTTTTAAGGTTCGAGAAAACCAAAAACGCAGAATCATGAAAAATTACCATATCTACCAGATTGCCGAATATGGATCAGGTCGAATCAATATTATGGACAGAAGGAACAAATTTAATTTCAGTGGCTACGCAACGCCTGCCAAGCGCTTTCTCATTCCCTCTCTCTTTCGTACACACTTGTACGTCTCGAATATGTAGTAATACATGTCATGTAGAAATGTAGGCGCAGATGTAAAAAGCATATGTAAACAAAAATGGAAACATGTATAAAAATTCCAAAAATGATTTCACTTCATTTTTTGAAATATTATTTTTTGCCCAAAATTTAATTTGTCCCTTTTGCGAACATATAATAAATTGCAGAAATCGCAAGCTCATATATGTATGTATGTACATATGTGTATACTGACTGAGTACCGGGTATATGGTAGAGCCGCGGCCTTTGCCGCGGCTCACAACGTTCCCCCTCGTTTTATATGAAGTTTGGCAGTAATTTTTAGTTTCCGCGGTGCTGGATACCCAGCTTTATATGAGAATTGCTCTCAAAAGAGAAGCAAAGGGGTTTCATGATGTGGAGATGGAAATAGTTAAGGCAGTCTTGATCTAGAATCAAACGGGAACAGTTGAGCAAAAAAATCGAAACTCGCAAAAGACGCTCAGATCCTTCTGCAGTTGTTAACCAAATCTCGCTAACTGATCATAGGTCTTGTGTAATCTCTGATATGTTTTGTGAATTAAAATAAATATATTTTTATGAACACAATTCGCCACGGGTCACGCATATCTAAAGCAGGGGTCGGCGCCGTCGTATCCCATGTGCATAGCAAAAAGGCCGCTGGGCTGCGCAGTCGGCACACGCATAGCGTAAAAACTTCGAGTAGCGTCGGCCTTACTGCTCGGGTCCCGCGGCGGCAGAGAAATTGCGTCGTGTGTCTTCGGGCATACGCACAAGCTGCTTCGGTATTCTGATCGTCAGCGTTGCGAGAACAGAGATGAATCAGTTTGCGTTCAGAAGTCAATTGGTGAAGACCACGCTGCGCAACTTTGAATTGTACACTGACAAAAATGTTCCATGTAATGTGGGAAGATGATTTTTTCTTTTTAGAAAATATGGATGGCGGGGCTCAATGTTTGATTTGCAATTACCATATCTACCAGATTGCCGAATCTTGATCAGGTCGGATCGTTCCCCCTCGTTTTTTCTTTTGTTTGGCGCAAAACATGTTTCCTTATCTGGATTCATTTCTTTCAGTGCAAAGCAAGAAACGTTTTGCCTTCGTGTTGCTTCGTGTCTCTTGCCTTCGCACACAAACGCACAAAACATGTGAGTGTATTGCGTGCCGACCCCTGATCTAAAGCACCGAAAAGTAAAAAGTGCTGCGTGGTTCCAAAAAACCCAAAGAATAATTAATAAATGAAATAAATCCTTTAATTTAAACGCGGTGTGACAGAGTGCAATGACATAAAAAGAAAAGTGAAAAAAGAGTAAGATACATATTCAACCGGAAAGCTCGGCGCGTACCAACACCAAATAAATAAACATTAAAAAGAAGAAAAAAACGGAGCTGCAGGGAGGACCCTCGCTTCCATCAATTATCTACATACCCAAAAAATCTTTTAATAAACATCATAAGAAGGAAGACCCCAGTAAAAAGGCTCTAATAATCATAAGAAGGAAGACCCCAGTGAAAAGTTTCGACAGACTGAACGAAGAAGGAAATCCCAGAGAAGAACGACCCCTACCGGATATTTCGTAAGCATCAAGAATAAATTTTAATTTAAATCTGTTTGTAGTTTTCATCTAGACCTAGGTGAGCTCTACTGGGTTTCTTCTATAATCAAAGCTTTATCTTCTGGGTTTTCTATATCTTGCAGAAATATTCTCGTGAAGAGAAATTTGCTTATGAAATTTTCCTTTATTGAAATAGTCAACTGAGTCAAATTCAATTATATGTCGGGTATTGTCATGAACTCTTACTTGCTCATGAACTGTGAATCTAGCTTTTGATATTAGTAACTGTTGCTTGAATTGGTTTAAAGGCTTCCTAGTTTCTTGAATGATGTTTTCAAAACTTCTCGCTGCTGAATGCTGAGTATTTGAATCTGAATATATTTCTGTTTGTTCAATTTCACTGTTTGTCAAATGATTTATCTGAATTCGAGATAATGCGTCCGCTACTACATTGGTTGAGCCTGGTTTCTATATGATCTGCAGTGCAAAACTTTCAATAAAGTAATTCCACCGTTTCATTTCTATGTTTGGATTGTTCGGTGATATTGAAAAGGACAATGGTTGATGATCTGTTTGAATTTCAATTCCGCTTACCCCGTATAAATAATTTCGCAAATTTTTTAGTGCCCATACTATTGCTAGTAGCTCCTTCTTGTTTGTAGCATACAATTGCTCTGTTTTATTTAAGGTTTTAGAAATAAATGTGAGGATTCCCTTCCTGTGTTAATACTGCACCTAATGCTATGTCTGATGCATCTGTGGTTAAAGTGAATTTCTTGTTGTAATCTGGTTGTACTAACTCTATATATGCAATTAACCTGTCTTTTAAGTTATTGAACGCTTCTACTTCTGGCTCGTCTAGTTGTATCAAAGTTGTTTTTGACGCTCTCTTTGAAACTTTCCCATTGATTCTACTTAGATACTTTGTTAGTGGTTTGGCGATTGTTGCATAATTTCGGACAAATTTTCTGTAATGCCCTGTTATTCCTAGGAAACTACGTAGCTCTCGGACATTTTTCGAATCGGATATTTTTGTATAGGATCAATCTTTTCTGGATCTGTTTTGATGACATTATGGGAAACTATATATCCCAAAAATTGTTTCTAATTGAAAGAATTTCGATATTTCAAGGGAAATTTTCATATTAGCAATCTGTAATATCTTTTTTATTTGAATTATGTCCTCATAATGCTGTTGAATAGTTTTTGACAATATTTTTATATCATCCATATAGACATGGCAGGTTTTCCCTACTTGCTCTCTAAATATGTCGTCCATTTTTTGAACGATTCTGGCGCATTTGTTAAGCCTATTGGTATTCTTAAGAATCATATTTACCGTTATTTATAGAAAAATATGTTTTTTCTTTATCTGATTCTCTCATCAATATCTGATAAAATCCCGATTCTAGATCAATAGTCGAGAAATATTTTGCCTTACCCAAATTGGATATAATTACTGACGGATCCTGCATGGAATATATGTCCGGTATGGTATTTTCATTCAGTTTCTTAAAGTCTTTTACTAATCTATGTTTAGGAGTACCATCCTCATTAACTCCTTTTTTTGGTATTACTATTACTGGGGAATTATATGGGCTCTTACTAGGCCTAATTATTACGTCATCTAACATTTTACTTATTTTATTATTAACGAAGTCGTTAACTGAATAAGCATATGGATATTGCTTACTATATACTGGCCTGTCATGCTCGGTATTTATTTCCCCTTTTATATCCGTTCTAAACGGTAACTGTAAGTTTATATTGGTTTTCTTGTATTATAGTGATCATTTCTTCTCTGAGACTCTCTAAATTTTCTGCTTTTTTGGTTAATTTAATTAATTGTAAATTTTTATTTTTTTATTTTATTAATTATTTTATTTTATTATTATATTTTATAATTATTTTATTTTATTAATATATTTTATAATTATTTATTTTATTAATTAAATAATTATTGAATACCCATTTACAGTTGCAACCTTCTTATAAATTCCCAATTTATCATTTTTATTATGATAAATTCCCTTTTTTGTATAACAGGAGGTTGCTCCCGTATCTATTAAGACTTTAAAATTTGTATTTAATTTTCTATCTGATCTGATTAATTAGGGCAAACCTACTTCTGGGGCTGATCTAAAAAATGATCCTCATCGATATTATTTACCCTCATAGCTTTATTAACTGGCTGTTGCTGATTCATGAAGTCAGCTGGTTTTCTCTTAATTGGTGGGTTTTGATTAACCTGATTATTTAATTCTGTGTTGTTTCTTTGATAACACTAGTCAACACGACTTTTCCGCTGTCTCCAAAATTGCCTTTTTCTGATAGATTTGGATGTTTAAAAATTTTTAAAGAATGTTTTTTTTTTCATGGTGTAGTTTTTTTTTAAAGAATTTTTAAAAAATCTGGTATTTTTTGTCATATGTAGTGCTTCTATTTTGCACATAACTTAAGTTTCCTACAACTGGTTGTATTAAACCATGCAGTTAAAAAAAGCTGGCAAATATCAATATCAAATATTGTTCGGGCCAGCCGCTAATTAACGGGCCTAACTTAAGCAATACAATACAATACAATATTCAATGCACTGTAAACACCAACGTTCGCTCTCCTTCTGTAAAGGGCGCTCTGCAGCCGCCGCTTCGGCTCTAGCTTTGTTTAGCCGACGAAGCTAACTTTAGTAATCTGCTAACCTCTCTGCGCATTGGTTGCATTTTGGATCTCGATACATTTGTCTGGTTGTGCTAAGAGCAAGCATTCGGCTTCCGCTAGCAGCCGCCAGTATAAATAAACAACATTAAATTTGGAAACATTCGTATTATCATTTTGGATAAAATAGGTGCCAAAAAAGCTTGGCATCTCAAACAAATATATCAAAAAAAAAACTAGTCCATGAAAAAAAAACCATAATTCTTTAAAGAAATTTAAATCATTAAAAGTCATTTTTGGCCACAGCGGAAAAAAAAAGTTGAATTTTGTCGAGTAGTGTAATGACAGATAACGAACCGAGTTTCTCTTCAGCACAGTTTACATCGTTCATACAACGAAGTAATTGAACCATTTATTATGCTGATAACAGGCATAGTACTTCCAATGGACAAGTAGAAAGGGCGCATTCCACGTTAACATAAATAGCACGAAGCATTCAAGAGGAACTAAACTTAACAAGCTGCTTAGAAATAATAATGAGGGTAGTGCAAAAATATACCTTATAATACATTCTACAATTAATCAAATGCCTAATGATATCTTATTTAATAAAATCGAACATGGAGATATTCCTTGACTACTTAAAGCCGCTCAAAATAAAATGCTCGAGGTACACAATAAGAATAGGAGAGGAAAAGACTATAAAATAGGAGAAGTAATATGAGGAAAAATTCGTGGAAAGAAACAAACTTCAACCTCGATAGAAAAAAACCAGTGGCTAAGGACAATCAAAAGAACAAAATTAGAATCAACAACAGAAACCGAATAATACATAAAGACAATATAAAATCTCACAAAATGATGGAAAATAAGTTATAAGTAAAAATATTATATAATGGGGGTCAATATTATATAATGAATAATTTTAAGAAAGAAACATTTAATAACTAAGCGCAAATAAGTTTTGAAAATAATTGTTTTACAAAATTACTAAATGGCCATAAAGCCAATTGCACAAAAATAAGAGAAAAAAACAAAGAAATATATTTCGTACAAGATGGTGCCATATTAGTATCAGGCACCAATATCGTAGAAAATATTAGTTTGATAGGTACTTATCTTCTCTTATTTAATAATTCAATCATAATAAATAACAAAACTTATATAAATGAGAAGAATAAAATTTGGAAATATTTTTCGCAACATAGATATAGTAGTTTTGATTTAGTTGATTATGTACAATCAAATGATAAGATACTTTCCTTTGATAATGTCAATATTTTGAATCCATTTATAAAATTCGGAAACATGGGATTACCATTGACAACTATATTATTAACAATTTCCTTATTAGTACCCATGTTTTATTTCGGCTATAAACTAACCATATTAATCTATTCTAAATTCATGAAACCCACAAAAGAAACAATTGAAAATAACATTTTGCAATTATCAGAAGAAATTAGGGTTATTGCAGAGCTTCAAAATGTATCGACACATTTAAGTAAGGGGGGAATTAACGTAACCAATTCCATTGGCCTCTTATACCATTTGTAAACAATTTTTGGCTTCCCCAGATTCAATCTCGATCTTTGCCTTTCTTTGCCTTTGGCTCACACTTAATTAATAACTATACTTTTCTCACACCCGCCTAAATTGAACGAGAGGGAACGCGGCCTTAGCCGCGGCTCTACCTTATACCCGGTACTCAGTCAGTATATACATACATACATTTATGAGCCTACTATTTATGAAATTTATTATATGTTCTCAAAAGGGACGAAAATAATATTTAAATTAAAAAATGAATTTTTTGGAATTTTTATACATGTTTCCATTTTTGTTTATATGTATATGCTTTGTATATCTGCGCCTACATTTCTACATGACATGTATAACTACATATTTGAGACGTACAAGTGTTTAGGACACGGAGAGAGAGGGAGGGGGCATGAGTCAGCCCTTGGCAGGCGTTGCGTAGCCACTGAAATTTAATTTGTTTCTTCTGGCCATAATATTGATCCGATCTGATCCAGATTCGGTAATCTGGTAGATATGGTAATTTTTCATGATTCTGCGTTTTTGGTTTTCTCGAACCTTAAAAATTGTGGATTCCACAGATTTTTGTCTTTTGTGGGGGCGGAAGGGGGCGTGTCAAAATTTTAAAACAAACTCGTGCTGGTTCGGTATCACAGGAGCTTGGATAGAAAGTTTGGTTGCTCTAGCCCTTATAGTCTCTGAGAACTAGGCGTCAAAAAATACGAATGGGCAAAGCAGATGGGGTCGCGTGTGTGAGAGAGCGAGAGGGAATGATGACTTTCGAAATGGTTTTCTTCATTGTAGCTATAATAATGATCCGATCTGATCCAGATTCAACACTCTGATAGAAATGGGCATTATCTATGACTCTGCGTTTTTAGGTTTCTCGTATCTTCAACAATGTGTACGCCACAGACTTTCGTCCTTTGTGCGGGCGGAAAGGGGCGGGGCGAAATTTTGCAACACATTTGGAGTAGTGTGATCACACAGGAGGCTGGGTACAAAACTTGGTTGCTCTATCTTAAATGGTCTCTGAGATATAGGCGCAAATGAAGACGGACAGACGGACGGACGGACAGACAGACATAGCTATATCGACTCGGCTATTGATGCTGATCAAGAATATATATACTTTATGGGGTCGGAAACGCTTCCTTCTGGGCGTTACACACAACCGTTATCCCCACAAATCTAATATACCCCTATACTCTTCGAGTACCGGGTATAAAAACAATCTCTGCCCACACCCGGCTTTCATAAACAATCGAACACCCGGCTTTCTGCAGATTCTGCATGTTGGCCATTTCTCAATTCTTAAGCTGGATGACGAAATTGAGTCAGTATTTTTGTTTAGATGAAAATAGCTCTCAAAAGAGAACCAAAGGCGTTTCATGATGTGGAGATGGAAATAGTTAAGGCAGTCTTGATCTAGAATCAAACGGGAACAGATGAACAAAAAAATCGAAACTCGCAAAGGACGCGCAGATCCTTCTGCAGTTGTAAACCAAATCTCGCTAACTGATCATAGGTCTTGTGTAATCTCTGATAAGTTTTGTGAATTAAAATAAATCAATTTTTAAAAACACGATTCGCCACCGCTATTATTTAATTTGCACACCTAGTCACACTCGGCAGCCAGTATTTTTATATTGCACGTTTTGCTTGAAAACGTATTTTCGGATCTGAATACTAGGCTTTAATGCAGGGGTCGGTAGTGTCCTATATACTGTGCATAGGAGAAGACCACGGGGCAGCGCAGTCGGCAAACGCACAGTGTAAAAGCGTTGTGTAGCGTCGGCCCAATGAACATGCGGCTTCGTTATTCTTATCGGCTGGAGCAGCAGCAGCGAAAATTAATCGTGTTGCTTCGTGTCGGTTGTCTGCGCACACAAACGCCCTAAGAACATGTGAGTGTCTGCGTGCCGACCCCTGCTTAAAGACAATTTCTCAAAGTTGTATTTGAAAACCGTCGACTGAATATCGCATAGAAACGTGCGGTTTAGGAACATCCAAAATGGATGGTGGGGAACATTTTTGAACAACTAGACCTTATACCCTTTTTACATTAGGGCGCATCATTGGATTTTTCCGTTAAATGGAACATGCGACAATGATGCCCATAAGAGCCCTGTAAATAGAAGAAGACAATGATGTGGCCGCATGATAGAACATTCGGCGAATCATTCGCAAGTGTTACCGTACTCTGTCGAATATTTTTACAAAATACTGAAAAATATTCGGAGTTTCGGGGTATTTTTGCCGAATCAAACAATAAATTAAATTTAAAGTTGAGCGGCCAAACCATTCTTGAACATTTCAATTAAAATAATTCTGATTGCAAGCAACAAAATAGTAACACAAAGACTTTCCAGGTCTTTTGGGACGCGCTGGGACTTAAAAATTAAAGTCAGCAGCACGTAATGGATTGGATTGTTCCTAAAGCGCACGTTTCTATGCGATAGTTAGCCGATGGTTTTTAAATACAACTACACTGGCCTTTACAACGAAACAATGGAAATCACTAAAAAATGACTGACAAAAATAACTTATATTCCAGCAAATGGCTAGGAGCCAGAAGGTCTTTCTATAGCAGATGCTCAATTTTTAGTTATACTTGCTATAATTCCTTCGGAAGAAGAATGCGAATAAATAAAAAGAATCAAATGTAGCTTTACACATTTTTTATTAGTTCTATTTGTTTTGCAATGGCACATCTGAATGTATTTGCAGATAAATTCAGATCACACGGTTCAGGTTGCTCACATAAATTAAGCAGAACCGAATTCTCATTAATGGAGCTGTTTTTCTGTGTTTTCTTCCAATATTGCCGTCGCTTCGATTTGTTGTGCAGGGCTCGACTTTTGATGTATTGTCGAATCGCTGCAAATTTCTGGAGAAAATCTATATTAAGAGTAAATTTAAATGGATTAAATTTGAAAGACTATGACAAAGACAAAATGTTCCGTACCGCTTCTAAAACAGATAAAACATAGTCTTGTACGTAACATTTTACTTGGATTGCAATTTACTTACATTTTACTTCACTTGAACCCTTTCTTCTTCCTCTTTGGGTTTTACATATTTGATATTTATGTTTTTGCGTATTTTCTTAAATTTAATGGTTAAATATACAAATATAATTATTAAGGTTATAATAAATGCAATTATAATTATTGTTTAAAGTACATTATACAATTTTGTATGCTCTATAATTATTTCCTTTGCCTGTTCATAAAACAATGGTTTTAATCTAGTTATGTTATTACTAATGTTGACATTCGGTGTAAAATCAAGCATTGAATTACTATTGAATTACATTGAATTACTATTAATTCATTGAATTGGATTGAGCAATAAAGTAAGTAATAAGTAAGTAAGTAAGCCAGTAAATTTTGATGATATTATTTCCTTCTATAATCATCTCATTATTTAGACAGTTTTGGTTTAATTTGGTATTTGGAATGCTCCATGTTATTAAAATATTCGGTTCTATATAATATACTTGAACGTTCTTATATGTTTTTGAATAAGGGCATTTAGTGGGTTTTTGTTGTATGATGCCATTTGTGCATTCGTCTTTTATTAATTTCCTAGTATCTTTATGAATACATTATTTTCATAAACATAATATTCTATGGATGTTATTTCTGTTAAGATATTATTGTGCTCATCTGGATAGAAATTTATTTTGTATATTGGGGTGTTAATGCTTTCGCCTGGAATATTGGAAATTTTAATATTTCATTAGAATCTACTTTTAGCCATGTTAAAGTGTTAATGTTTATTGTATTTTCTCAAAATTTATCTGTTTTAAATTATCTTGTTTTAATAATTTTGGGTGGAATATACCAAGTCTAGATAGTTGCATACCCAACTCTATATCCTCAATGTATTCTGTGAAGTGTTGGAGGTCGATATCAATATCGACGTTTTCTCCATTTGTCAATAGAATCACGAACATGAGGATGATCGTTGATCTAATCAGGTTGCGGTTCATTATTCCCGAAATTATCTTCTGATTCTCTGTAATTATTGTATTTACTATTATTAATTTTCTTTTTCTTTTTGAATTTTGACTTATAATGTGTTTTTTTCCTGCCTCTATTTTTCTCCTCATAATGCTTTTTATCAAGCCTTGTTATTTCTCCAGTCTTTTTGACTTTTGGACTTTACTAATGGGGATTGCTTAAATCTTGTGTCTATTTCGTAATTGTTACGTTTTTGATTCAATTTATTAGTCTGCTTTTCTATATTTAATTGTGTATTATATTCAGGTGTTCCTGCATAAATGAATATGTTGGCAGATGTCCTGTTTGTAGTGTTGTGTTTTGTTTTATGATTATAAGTATATAAGATTATCTCGAATTTTGTATACTTTGTTTCAGGATCGTTTTCGTTTGTTATTATTCTTAATTTTTCATTAACTGTTTTATGGAATCTTTCTACATCTGATATCCCATTTTTGCTAGATGTGATTTGTATTTTCAAATGAATATTTATGGGCTTTTATTTCTTGGGGCTTGCCCATTTCGTTAGACTTTTATAATGGCTCTTTTTGTTTCAAGCCATTCGCGACTATTTACTTCTATAAGCGTGGAGAATTTCGATTAAATTTCTATACACGATAGGAACTGTTGGTTGCCTATCATATAAAAATCCATAACATATGTATCTTTCTCTGAAGTTTTGTATTCCTGGGGTTATCTCGAATGCTAACTTAGTATCACGATGTTCAGTTTTGGCTATATTACAAGTAGGGCATTCATTTATTATGTTTTGAATTAATTTTTGATGGTCTGGATAATATTTATATTATATTATTAGTAGGAGGTGGTATATACTCCGAACAGCTAAACATTAAGCACTCCTTTAGACTCCCTGATCACTGCAGCGTCTTCCAAGCGGAGGTCATTGCAATCAAGGAAGCCCTAAACTGCCTTCAGGAAACTACCGCCATGGTAACCCGCGTAAATATCTACAGTGATAGCCAAGCCGCAATCAAATCGCTTAATGCGATCTCCGCAAACTCGGCCACCGTTGCAGATTGCCGCAAATCTCTTCACGAGATGGCTCAGCAATTTGTTATCAGCCTTATATGGGTCCCGGGCCACCGGGACATCGAGGGCAACTGTATTGCAGACGAGCTGGCCAGACATGGCACTACAACCCCCCTTCTCCAAGACAAGGAGGGTACTCGTATGCCGATGGCCACATGTAGGTTCATAATAAAGGAGCAATATAAGCAACTAACAGACAACAAGTGGCAATCAGTACCACGTTGTCGTATAACTCGGCAAACATGGCCAACCAGAGATAGGAAGCGCACCTCTGAGCTGTGCAGGCTCGGCAGACGAAGGTGCAGCGCAGTCATTCGCTCCCTAACGGGGCACTGGTTAATAGGTACCCATGCTAATAGGCATAGTTTTCTTTTCCTGGCAGATACTTTATTTTGAAGTCGAATTCGTTTAACTTTATTTTCCACCTTTGTAGCTTTAGGTTTGGCTCTTTCAGGTTGTTCAACCATTCTAATGGATTATGGTCACTAAGTTTCTCTAATGTTCTACCGAATAGGTATGATCGGAAATACTTAGTCGCCCAAACAATAGCTAACAATGTTTTTTCCATGGCGGAATAATTTACTTCATGATCGTTTAGTGTTCTGCTGTCATAACATATCGGTTTATGGTCTTTCGACAGAACAGCGCCTATCGCAATGTTTCTAGCGTCTCATGTTACTGAAAACATTTTATTAATATCTGGGTCTCTCAAATGCCTCGACGTATTTCTCCTCCTTAGGGTCTATTACGGCTCGTTTCTTCAGCTTGAGTGTCATAGGCTTTGCTATATTTGCGAAGTTAGGAATGAACTTCCTATAGAAACCATAGTCATTAAAATGATTTAGTCTGTTTGGCTGTTTCAGGTATTGGGAAATTAAATATTTCTGAAATCTTGTTTGGATTCGGTATTATTCCCTTTGGTGTGACTATATGACCAAGGAATTCGGTTTCCTTCTTCATAAATTCACATTTATCCATTTGCAATTTTATCCAATGAGGTGGAGAAGATTATTATGTCATCTAAGTAGACTAAACAATCGGTGAAGATCAAGTCTTCCAATAGATTGTTCATGCATCTTTGGAAAGTTTCGGATACATTTGTCAGCCCGAATAGCATCCGAGTGTATTCGTAATGACCATGATTTGTGGAAAACGCTCTTTTCGTGATTGAATTGGGTTCCATTGGGATTTGATGGAAACCTTTAGCGAAGTCAATCGTTGTGAAATACTGAAATTTTCCTAGTATCTCATCCATCCTAGGAGTTGGAAACTAATCCTTGATGGTTATCCCCTTGAGACCTCTATGATCTGCACCGAGTCGGTATTTTTGGTTTCCTGAAGCATCGATCTTTTTCAGGATCATGGCGATTTCGATTTACGAATAATTTCTTGCCTGATCATATCTTTTATCTTTTTTATGATTATTAATTTCCTGGTGATGTATTTGGGCACACTTATAAGGCCTCCG
This sequence comes from Drosophila algonquin, assembly GCA_035041765.1. Classification (NCBI taxonomy): domain Eukaryota; kingdom Metazoa; phylum Arthropoda; class Insecta; order Diptera; family Drosophilidae; genus Drosophila; species Drosophila algonquin. The sequence continues at coordinate 73,228 of JAWNKY010002338.1, read as the reverse complement.
GTATACCGGATCTTCATGCTGGGTTTGTATGGTATGCTTGACGGTACTTCTGAAAGTCAATTTGTCACCTTCTCTGTACTGTAAGTCGTAATACTCGTACAAAACTTTTTTCAGCTTTTCCTTTTATTTACTGTTTAAATGTTCTAAGCTTAATTGATTAGTTTCCCTCAGTTCATTATCTAGTGCGGAAGTAAAGTATTGATCCCTGTCTAAGGATGGGTTGAGACATTGATCTGAAGTAATCATAGCTTTTTTTGACGATATATCGTCGGTGCAGGTGCAGGTGTTGTTTCGCCTGCTTCAATAACTTCTTCACTCGAAATGATTGGGAATGTTCTTCCTCCTCACCTTACATTGTTGTCTCTGTAACTAATTACTGCCTGACTGGCCACAAGATATTCTCGGCCTAACAATATATCATAATTGCTAGAAAAGTTTAATATGTAAAACTTTTGCTCGGAGTGGCAGAACTTAATTAGGCGGTCTAATTATACTTTCTGTTAAGTTAAATGGTCCATTGGTCGTGTGGACCTTTACGTTTTCTTTATTTATTCTGGTATTCGTGAAATTCTCCACGATACCTTTGAGTACTTTGTTATTTATGGTTTCTATATAGGGCCCCCTCGGTTTCTTCCGAGGCTATCTGATGAAAATTTACGTCCATTTTCATCTGATCGCTCTGACTTTCCCTAGCACTTTCAGTAGGTTGGTTGGGCATACTGCCAATATCTTGGTTGTTCTGGCTATGGTAATTCCTAGGGTTTTGGGACTGATCTTGACGCAATGAATTTCGGAATTTTTGACGAAGTCCTTGGTTATTGTTAGTATTTCGCGATGAATTCGATTGATCATACAAATTCCGAGTTTGTTGCTGGCTAGTGTTATTTGTAAAGTTTGGGTAATAGTTTCCAACACTCCTACAATTAGACTGTTGTTGTTTCTGCTAATCTTTGCTCACATTTTTTCTTCTATATTTTTTCCATACAGCCCCTCATCTTGAGAAGCTTTTTTCAGGTTTAGTATTTTTGTGATATCTTTTCTAGATAGAGTCATGAACACTCTATCCGGTAGCTTCCGGGACATTACATCTTTTACTGTATTTTTTAATGCATTACTGTAAATTATTCTATTGGACGGATCTTCGTCCGGTATTAGTTTATTACTTATTTAAAGATTTACTTTCTAATTCCTCGATGAACTTACGTAGGCTTCCGTTAAAGTTAGTATAGTATAGACGCCTCAGCAACTCCTCGCACGGTGTGTGGTTCTTAAACTCGTTGATAAGTGCTGTTTTCAGTTCAATCCAAGTATTGGGTTGTATCTGTGAATCTCCAGCCAGTTCGACTTCGATCGCTCCGAATAATATCCTTTGCTGCCGAGCTTCTCCAGTGGGATATAGCTCTTGGATATATTCTATTCGCTTTATGAATCAACTCAGTTGTCAAACTGATCCATCATAAGCTGGCACCTGTCGGGTTGACAACAGTGCTTGATTTAAGTGAATTTCGCTTAGGCTAGGTGGTGGTAGTGCCATTTTGTAATTCTATTGATTTTCTTTTTTTGGTTTAACTTTTAATATTGTGCGTGATACACTCCGTCTCTCTTAATCACTGTATCTTTGAATCGTTGCTCTCGGTGTTTGCTTTTTTTCTAACACTGCGTTTAAAGTTTTAATTAAATCACTGGTTTACTGTGTATCTTTTGTTACACCGTGTCTTGATCTTTTTGTTCACTAATCTTAAGTTGATTGATTCACGACTTTACCTTGTGCTGCGATACACTTAGGTTCTTATGCGGATTCTATTCTTTTAACTATTCCGGGATTACTATGATTCTAGATAATCTAGTCGTATAGATTATCCGTAGCGAACCACTGACCTAAATATTTTAGCGTTAGTTTTGTTAGAATCCTACCGGCTGCGCCAATAAGATTTCCACTGATGAAGTTTAGTTTTTTTTTTAAAAGATGTTTTTATTTAATCTAAACTGGGTTATTACTGAGTTATCCCCGACTTTGATTTTGAAAGTCTCAAACGGAACTCATTCTTATATCTCAATCTATTTTCCAATAGGCCCCGTTTGGGAAGCTTTTGAGCTTTGGTCCTAAGCTTTGATCTTCGGCTGCAGCATTCTTCTTCGGTTGCACTTCGGCTGATCGTGGCTTTGGTTCTCGGTACGATGGCATACGTGCGTTGGCCAGCGTTTGAATGGTTATCAATGAATTGTCGGCTTTGATGAAAGGGTTGACTGCAGCTGGTGATCTGTAACATCTTTCATCTGTGCTGGTCATTTGTTTATTAGATTGGAGTGTGGGAGCCGAATTTTTTACTTGGGTATCTATGATACAATTTGGTTGTGCGAACCAAATTTTTATTTCAGTAGCTTGGAATTTAGGTGATTTCCTGTTGACATCTTATGATTCATTTGTTGTCTGGTGTTGTGGGATCTTATCATTTGTTTATCCTAATCTGGTATATGTGTATAAGGGCTGGTGCTGGACATATGTATGTATCACGTGTTATTGATATGTCCAGTGCTTAACGTATACATAATCCGTGTATGGGTGTAGGGCATTATGGATATGTTAATATTAATATGTGAGCTTACGATATATATTATATATGTTCGGAAAAAGGACAAATGGAATTTTACCAAAAAAGAAAATTAAAACGAGGGGGAACGTTGTGACTTTGCCGCGGCTCTACCTTATACCCGGTACTCAGTCAGTATATACATGCATACATTTATGAGCTTACGATTTATGAAATTTATTATATGTTCGCAAAAGGGACGAATTAAATTTTGGGCAAAAAATAATATTTAAAATATAAAAAAATGAAGTCAAAACATTTTTGGAATTTTTATGCATGTTTCCATTTTAGTTTACCTATGATTTTTACATCTGCTTCTACATTTCTACATGACATGTATAACTACATATTTCAGACGTGGAAGTGTTTGCGAGAGAGAGAGGTAATGAGTAAGCGCTTGGCAGGCGTTGCGTAGCCACTGAAATTTAATTTGTTTCTTCCGGCCATAATATTGATTCGACCTGATCCATATTTGGCAATCTGGTAGATATGGTAATTTTCCATGATTCTGCGTTTTTGGTTTTCAATTACCTTAAAAATTGTGGATTCCACAGATTTTCGTCCTTTGTGGGGGCGGAAAGGGGCGTGGCAAAATTTTGAAATACACTTGTGCTGGTTTGATATCAGTTTGGACAGAAAGTTTGGTTGCTCTAGCTCTTATAGTCTCTGAGATCTAGGCGCTCATTTAAACGAATAAGCAAAGCAGACAGGGTAGCGTGTGAGAGAGAGCGAGAGGGAACGATGACTTTCGAAATGGTTTTCTTCATTGTAGCTATAATAATGATCCGATCTGATCCAGATTCAACACTCTGATAGAAATGGTCATTCTTTATGATTCTGCATTTTAGTTTTCTCGTATCTTCAAAATTGTGTACGCCACAGACTTTCGTCCTTTGTGCGGGCGGAAAGGGGCGGGGGGAAATTTTGCAACACATTTGGAGTAGTGTGATCACACAGGAGACTGGATTCAAAACTTGGTTGCTCTATTTTAAATGGTCTCTGAGATATAGGCGCAAATGAAGACGGACAGACGGACAGACAGACATGGCTATATCGACTCGGCTATTGATGCTGATCAAGAATATATATACTTTATGGGGTCGGAAACGCTTCCTTCTGGGCGTTAGACACATTCGTGATCACCAAAAATCTAATATACCCCTATACTTTTCGAGTACCGGGTATAAAAATATAAATCAAACCCTTTGGAAGATTTTTATATTTTTTTGTTAACATATTTTTTTTTACTTCTGTCCTCTACATTTCTATATTTACATATATATCTACGGCTCGTGGAAGTATACGCGAGAGAGGGAGAGAGAAAATGGGTCAGCGCTTCTGTAAGAGCCACTGAAATTTTATTTGTTCTTCTTGGCTATAATAATGATCCGACCTGATCAATATTCCAAAATTTGATAGTTCTATGATCTAGATTCCGCGTATTTTGGCAAGAACGCAGCCCTCCTTCCGCCCAGCCGACCGAGGGGGAACTGAACCGATCGCGGACATGCAGGAAAGATAGGTGTTAATCTAGTGTTCGAGGAAAAGTAGAACTAATCTAACTAAAAAACTAAGCAATTTCTAACTACGAGAAAGATATGAGAGTATCAGTAATTTAATACTAGGAAGGGAGTTAGTAGTAGATGTAATATGGTAGAGGGAAGTATAATCCGAGCATAGGACCCTAAACGGTTCATGCAAGGAATAATTCGATCTACAAGTAAATCGATCTTAAAAATTGTGATTCTTTTATTGTGGGGGCGGAAGGAAGTGCGTTAAAAAATTGAAATACACTTGTATTAAAGTGTATCACAGGAGCTTGGATAGAAAGTAAGGTTGCTCTAGCTATTATAGCCTCTGAGATCTAGGCGCAGATCTGGACGAACTAGCTAAAAAGACGGGGTGGCGTGTGAGAGATAACGAACGGGAACGATGCTATTTGAAATGGTTTTCTTCATTGTGGCTATATTGATATCTAACCTAATCCAGATTCGGCAACCTGATAGATATGATTATTCTCTATGACTCTGCGTTTTTAGTTTTCTCGTATCTTCAAAATTGTGCATACCACAGATTTTGAAATAGACTTGTAACAGTGTGATATCAAAGAATTCTGGAAACAAAATGTGGTTTTTCTAGGACAGACAGACGAACGGACGGACAGACAGAAATGGCTATGTCGACTCGGCTATTGATGCTGATCAAGAATATATATACTTTATGGCGTCGGAAACGCTTCCTTCTGAGTGTTACACACATCCACTATCACCACAAATTTAATATATCCCTAAACTCTTCGAGTACCGGGTATAAAAATTCGATCTATAATTCTATAAAAGAGACAAATATAATTTAATTAGTAATGGTAGTAATGGAAGTGAAAATCTCACTAGGAGAGTATTAACATTTCGGCATTCGTAATATTTGACTATATAAATAAAGATAACAATTGTGAAAAGATTATCTTAATAAGATAAGGAGTAAAAAATAGTTTTACTAGACACATTCATTGTTATAAAGTCAAAATATATCGTTTGTTTTAATGTTTTGCATACTCGCCAGATAAGAATCATGTTATATACTGTAGCAAGATCGTTTTTCATTTATTACATATGGTGCATAATTTTAAATTTTACTCCAATTAACTCGGTATGTATCTGCTTCAAAAATACTACTTAACTGTTTTCGAAAATGAATCATCTTATACGAGTAGTTACACATCTGTGTCAACAACACCACTAAAACACGTGAGGGAACGGCGAATTGGAAATATAAGGGGTTGCGTTACACAACGTCGGATGACATCCTTTGCTGGGAAGAAAGTGGTCAGCTGCTTATTCGCGAGTGTGATACCAATTCTGGTCATTGGCTTCCAAAATCAGTAGACTGTCATGTAAAAAAAAATTTAAATAAGTTTTGTCCGGATGAGCTTTTGGAAATTAAACAAAAAGACGACGACCCGCTTTGTTTAAAAATTTCAAATAAGCCTGAAGCATATAATGAAACCTTTTGCTACGGTTCAAATAAGATAATACCATTGGATCTATCATCATCTGAAATTACCAAAATAATATTGTTTTTAAAACAAAGAAGGATTAATGCATACTGGTTGCCAATAAAACGAAACAATGCCCTTATGCCATTCATGATCAGCTTGCCAGGAAAAAGGTGGCAGAAAGTCATTGACGAACATATATTACCAGTTCATTTAAAATCTGATCTTTACTGCCTGGCACACAACCTAGACAAATTAATAATTGAATTAAGTGATTGCAAAAAACTTTTACACACGGTCTGTGTTTTTAAACGTAATATTTTATCTAATTCAGGCTGTCAAGAAGGATTTGGTGCTTTAAGCTATCAACCAAATGAATGCTACGGTGTTAATTGGAAGGAAAAACCCCTTAATCCTGTGCATATCACTGAATACTTTGAAAAACGGAACTCGATTAGAATTGTACTACAAGAGATTATTCCTCAAGAAAAAGATAATTTTTTATTTAAAGTTGATAGCTTTGTTGATAGGTTTTCTGATAAATATATGGTTATTATGAATAAATATGAAAAGATACAAGTTGCCTACGAAAACTCGAAATGGTTTCCAGTATTGAGTAAGCAGATTATAGAAGAACCATCACCTTTTTTAATGAAATTAAAATTCGATGAAAATTTAAGCGAATTGTTATTAGTGATTTATTACCGCAATTATCTATGGACTAATGAAAACAACGACATTGGTGTTCAATGTTTTACCAATGCAGGCTATCAACTATTAAAAGAAACTTCTATTAATCTTATTTGGCAAAATGAAAAAAAGATACGTTCCATTTTTAAAGTAACTTTAGTTGAAGATGGTCCTGGAGAGTATTGGTGCGAAGGTCATACAATTTTTAATTTTCAGTTTGTATCCACACAACGATTGATAGCTTTTAAGAATATGCGTGGGAATACTTTTTCTATGCGGTTAGATATCCCATGCATTTATCAAAATAATGAAAATATTATTAATTTATGTATTTACATCAACACAAGTACTGAAATAATTGGTAACATAACACGCAATTTTTTAGTGAGGAAAGCGAAAGATAGTCTTAGTGATCTTGTTATACACAACGTCCGTGTTATGAATATTGAGAGCATTACAAAACTGTCCATAGTTTGTTGGGTTCATATAATGACACAGCTAGAAATTTCTAATAAGATTGCTAAGGAGATAAGCGCCGAAGATATCTTTAAAAATGGGTCAAAAATTAGTGACTATACTTTTTCAAGCATTCATGAGTACAAAAAACTAATGAAAATGAAAAGTAACTTTATAACTGTAATACGTAGTACAGAATACTGTTTCCCTGAGATGTTTTTGTCACAAAACTTAATGAAAATGCAATGGATGCCGGTTCGTAGGGGTACAAAGGGTACGGCACAGATTTTATGCCTCCAAAATAATGGTATTCCATACACTAGACAGTGCAATGGAGACTTTGTGCAGGGGGCATATTGGGAAATATTAACACAATCTTTCAATTGTGAGCATGCTCAAGATAGTACACAAATTTTATATGATTTGGAGAACGCTCGCATGATTGAGGTAACACCAGAAAAGATTGTACAAGAAGCTAAGAGCCTTATTAAGGATAACAACAACAAAATTGGTCCTGGCGATGTATACATAATTTCTAATATTATTCAGGTGTCTCTCCGAAATCTTGCTATTCCGAATGTATTCAATTTTGATGGTATAGTTCAAGAGCTAGTCCAAAACACTGCAAAGTGGAAAAATGTAATCTATGACATCATAGAAATCTACAATATCCTCACAGATTTAGAAATAGACGTAATTAGTATGTCAGCTTATCTGAATTCAACCAACAAATTGTTAGAATCTTTTGAAAATTCAATTGATACTCTATCATCCTTACAATATTTTGATCAAAACAGCTTCGTTGAAGAAGATATTGGAGCCAAACTAGATTTGGAAGTTTTTGACTACGTAGACATTGGCGTATCCGGACAATCTTCTCAGAATTTGCTTTATTTTTTCATTAATCCTTTAGTTGCAAATGTATCTGGGATAGCTTTATTTAACAATAATATCAGTGGCGAAGTACCACACAAGTTAAAAGGTGAATTTAAAAAAGAGCATTTTCGATTTCTGCAATTCAATCATGATATTGAGGACTTTATCAATGAACCAAATTTACTACTTGCCACGTATGTACCAAAAACACTTTTAAATCGATTAAAAACTTTTTCAACCAAATTGAATCAAACAAATGAAATCCCTCCGATAGTGGTAATTAAAATATATTCCAACGATAAGCTTTTTCAGCAGGCTAATGTAACAAAAATTGTAACAAGCCGTATCGTATCCATATCCATACCTGGTTACAACACCAATCTACCAGAGGCACTCCCGCTTATTCTAAGAAGATGGCACACCTATCAACATACTGATTCTACGCAGTATTGCCACTACTGGAACTATGGTAATTGGGCTACCGATGGTATAACAATGTCCAACAATTTTGAAATAAGCGATGATATAGTGATTTGCCTTTTAACCCACTTGACACCATTTGCTTATGTTGTGGACGTTAATTTAACGCTTGATATGGAGATTGCGTCTCACTCAAAGAAAATACATGATCGTGCTTTGGTTATCATAGCAGTGTTAGGCTGCTCACTATTTTTGTTGGGAGTATGTTCTATTTTTATTACAGCTTTAAAATTGTATTCTTGGCGGCACAAGCCATCATCGCTAATTAAGACTGGTCACCAAACGTAGATCATTAACCAGAAGATGTGCACACTTATGTTATGTTAATTTTTTGCTTGCCAAGATTTTCTGGTATTTGTATTCCAAAATGTTCATGTAGCACAACTTTTCCATGTTCGCGCGCACTGTACTGGCACTTATAAAGCGGTACACAATTGCACGCGAATATAAAAGGCGTACAACATGAAAATTTCAATTGATTCAAAGCTTTTTCGATATAATTCATTTGGTTGACAGCTTCAGCTTAAATAGGTTTATAGGTTTTTAACATAATTTATTTTGCAAAATATGTTTTATATTACAAAGGCTGAAAATAATTGTAATGCACAGTATTTGTAAACTAATGTTTTATTAAATTAATATATTAAACAAATTTGCTGAATTGTTAACTTAAGCCTAGTATTCAGATCCGAAAACACGTTTGCAAAAATAAAGCGTGCAATATAAAAATACTGACGGCCTAGTGTGACCACGTATGCATACAATGCGGTAACACTGTATAGAAATAAATCCATTAAAATTTTAAATTTTGTATCAAAGAAAGCAAAATGTATTATTCGTGGGCACTGTGGCGACGGAGAACGACAATCTTATTTTTTCAATATTTATTTTTAAGTTTCATAACAATTCCCTCTTCTCGATAGCCATTAATAATTTCATTATATCTTCGGTGCAAAATTCTCTTTATAGCCTGTTCCCACAGACGACCATCCACCAACCATTTCGGGGATGGTTCGTAAGGTTTTGCCGTTCCGAAATTTCTTTCCACCATCCATTTTAAATGTTCCTAAAGCGCACGTTTCTATGCGATATTTATCAGATGGTTTTTAAATACAACTAATAGCCTTTTTACACTACCGCATCATTGTCGAAGGTGCGGCAAAATGAAGCGAGGCGTTTACACTTAGGCCGCATCATTTCCGCATAATTTTGCAAGCTCTAGTTGGCTCCACCGAACAAAAATTACGTGCTGCTGACTTTTTTAAGTGATTTTTAAGTATCACTTTAAAAGTTGGAATCAGGGCTTCCCAAAAGACCTGGCAAGTCTTTGTGTCACCATTTTGTTGCTTGCAATCAGACTTATTTTAATTTAAATGTTCAGGAATGGTTTGGCCGCTCAATTTTAAATTGAATTTATGGTTTGATTCGACAAAAATACCCCGATACCGCATCGAAACCCCGAAAAATTTCAGTATTTTGTAAAAATACTTGTCAGAATACGGTAACACTTGCGAATGATGCGTCGAATTTTGTATCATGCGGCCGCATCATTCTTCTACCTACATGGCTCTTATGGGCATCATTGTCGCATGTTCCATTTAACGAAAAAATCCTATTATGCGCCCTAATGTGAAAAATGGAATTCACTGCGAATATGTAAAAAATGACTGACAAAAATTGATATTCTCCAGCAAATTGCTAAGAGCCAGAAAGTTTTTCTATAGCAGATGCACAATTTTCAGTTAAAGCTGCTATAGTTCCTTCAGGAGAAGAATGCGTATACTTAAAAATAAAACCAAATGTAGTTTGAGGCTGCGTCTTGATTCTTTGCGTCTTCTCAGAAACGCAGTTTTTTTTACATAGGTTTAGCATAGGGCCCTAGTGGTGGCAAAAAGTTGCGTCGTTTTCCGACGCAACTTCGTTTTGGTATTTCTGTGGTATTTCTGTGCGCATAACAGCAATTTTCGTACTTTTCTGCCTAATCAGCGGAACTATCACCACAAATAACAATAAAAAACAGCAGATTCAAACTAGGTTCGTCCTAGACAATAAAGAGCTATGGCTATTCTTTTCTCCAGAGGGATTGTCAGTCGAAATGAAGTGTCTTTCCTTTTTAAATTGGGCAACAGGTTAACCAGAATGTTGAATGTACTAATTTCCATGCGGAAATTCTCCTTAAAGAAGGCAGCGGAATTCTCCACAACATCTTCCTGAACCTTGCCTGAACCATGAACCATATTGTGGCAATTGCATTTACATAAAATACATTATTTAATTGAAAATAGAAGATTATCTGCACTTTACTAACAAGGGTCCAAACGCGAGGAGGACGTTGCAGTTGCAAAACGAACTGCAGCTTTTCTGAGGATAGCCCAGACACTTTCATACACTTCAGCAGATTCACTTCATTTTGCGCCACCGCAGATAAAAGAATCAGCTCTTCTTCAGACATATTTTGTTTATTTTCAGACATAGTTTGTTTTGTTTAAAAATGTTTACTTCCTCTTCCCAAGACGCAAAGAAGCAAAGTCGCTGTAGTGTAAACGGCAAACCTGCTTCTCTGCGTCTTCTCCGATATCGATAGGTAACGCACCAAGTGTAAAAAGCCTGTTCGACATTTTTTATAAGTTTTATTTGTTTTTATAGTTTTCATAGTTTACGCCCGGTACTCACTGAGCTTATATATATATATGATATATATATATATATATATATATATATATATATATATATATATATATATATATATATATGTATGTGAGCCTACGATATATATTATATATGTTCGCAAAAGGGACGAATTGAATTTCAGCAAAAAATAAAAATTAAAAAAATCTAAATCAAACCTTTTGGGAGATTTTTATATTATTTTGTTAACATATTTTTTTTACATCTGTTTAATTTGTTCTTCTTGGCTATAATAATGATCCGACCTGATCTAGATTCTAGTATTTTGGGTTTCTTTTTTACTTTAGAACGTTGATATGCAATGACTGCACCATCAAGTGGCCCAAGCGACACCAGCAGATGGCGGTTACGCGCGGATCCTGGGCAAGAACGCAGCCCTCCTTCCGCCCAACCGACCGAGGGGCGCAGCCGCACAACGCGCGACTCGTTAACCGAACCGATCGCGGACATGCAGGAAAGATAGGTGTTAGACTAGTGCTCGAGGAAAAGTAGAACTAATATAAGTAAAAAACTAAGCAATTTCTTACTACGAGAAAGATAAGAGAGTATCAGTAATTTAATACTAGGAAGGGAGTTAGTAGTAGATGTAATATGGTAGAGGGAAGTATAATCCGAGCATAGGACCCTAAACGCTTCATGCAAGCACTAACCATACAATATAAACTAACCAACCATACATATAGCCTTTATCAACAAATTGTATATAGATACTATTATAAATATATATATTTCTACCTACATATATTTGAAACCACTTGTCAATCGCTTGTTTTCCACTGGGAATGCGCCATGAAAAAATTTAAATGCGTGTCATATCAAGTCGACTCAAAGGTCAGATTAGTTTTTGACCCCATTACAGGTGTAATGGCCTCCTCGTAGTGTTCCCTGGGTACCGATCTTCAATCGGAAGCCAATTTGAGCGGCGACTTTATGTCTATATGTACATATGAATGTACATACATATGTATGTTTACGGCTTTTTCATAGGCAATAATAATATAATAATTGATATAATAAAAATAAAAAAAAATAACAGATTTATTTTTTCCCACGGCCAAGTGTCCCACCAACCCACACCCACCCCCACCCATCCTGCCAGTTCTTCATTTATTTTGTGGCGGTAGGTCAGTTCGTGAACAAGTTGAAGAAGAACAGCAGCAAAGAACAGCAAAGAACACACGCTCTGTATGTGAGGCTGAGCTTTAGCTGTATGTGTGTAAGTTAACGAGTTAACTGAATCTGCCACTGGATGGAGCGGACTCTGCATTATTGTCGAATAAGCAGTTTTCGTCATCTGTGGGATCGCGATCGGCGCGACCGATCGCCCGGATGCCAGCCGTCAACAAACACCACTCAAGAGGCGCTGGGTCAGCACTTTGGCTGCATAGCAACCAGCGTCGTGGGCGGCAGCGAAGGGCTTGCCTTTAGGAGTTTAGGATACTTAAGTTTAGTCTTTAGCGGTCAGCCGAGTGGCAGCAACGTATTCGTTCTCGCCTTGCAGGCCCTCATTACTCACATTATAATATCTTTGTACTTGATTCAATCTTATCCAGTTTAATATCATTAAAGATTGTAAAAGAAATCTATACTTGTGTCCAATTAAATAATTACTGGCGCCCAACGCGATCGGACCAAGCCCGAGAATCAATTAGCGCGGAGACAACGCCCGCTAAGCGATAAGTGCAAAGATTAATAGCAAACCAAAAAGACCAGCATAGAGTGCGGAGACAACGCCCGCTCGAAAAGTGCGAATAAAAGGTCAAAATAACAAAAACGAAAAAAAAGAACAAGTTATAAAATATAGCATAGCCAAAAAAGAGGAACATGTAAGTGAAACCCTTTTTCAAAAATCGCCAAATTAAAATCAAGTAAATACGTATAGAATATTACTTAGAGTGAAACATCATTCGAAAAAAAAACGAAAACAAAAAGAATAAAAAGAAAAGAAACAAACAAATAAAACGTTCATGTACAAAAACGTTCAAGCGTCAAAATTTCTCAGAATATTTTTTCTTCCCCTGCCCCTTTTGTCGCGATAAGTGTAAGTGGGAAACATAACACCGCGCCACAAATACATCGTTGGGGGCGGACAATAAAAAAAATTTGTGTTTGAGGGAGCTCGAATTTGACTCTTAAAATAAACAAACAATAACAGCGGCCCGGCGCAGCTGAAATAAACCTAAGACAAAGACAGAGCAGGGGGAAAACTGAAAGGAATTTTTGTATGTCCATTGAAAATAACATCAACGAGTTAGAAGAGTTGTTCGAAGAACTCAATTTAGATTTTCAAATTGTACCAGAGGAAGTAATAGAAATAATGAATGCGGAACAAATCCAAGCCGCCATAACTGCGGCGGTCAGCGCTGCGTTGGCCACGCAGAGAACCAACTTTGAGGAACGCTTGCAAGCGGTAACTGACCAACTGCAGGCTGTTAGAGTTCAGGCCCCCGTGGCCCAGGCCTACGAGCCGATTACCTATAATAAAAACATATCCTGCGATGTGACTCTGGATGCGGTTAAGACGCTGCCAGAGTTCCATGGGGCCCAGGAACAGTACGTCTCCTGGCGCCAGGCAGCAAAGGCTTCCTATAGACAATACGAAGGGTATGTAGGTAGTTCAAAACATTACCAAGCGGTCCTCATAATCAGGAATAAGATTAGAGGCTCCGCTGACGCACTCTTATCATCATTCAGCACAGTGTTGAACTTTGAGGCAATCATCAATCGCCTCGATTTCACGTATGCGGACAAGCGTCCACTGCACCTGCTAGAACAAGAGCTTGCCACACTCCGTCAGGGTGGCATGTCCATCACTCAATTCTATGCAGAGGTTGAGAAGAAACTCACTCTCCTCACAAACAAGACAATCATGTCACAAGACGCCGCACAGGCGCAATACATTAATGAAAAGTATAGGGCCGACGCTCTCCGTGTCTTCATTTCAGGCCTAAGAAGAGGCGTCACTGACACACTGTTTGCGGCGCAGCCTAAAGATTTGCCATCAGCTCTAGCCTTGGCGCAAGAAATTGAGGCCAATCACGATAGGCACGACTTTGCGGCGAATTACGCAAGAGTGCTAGAAAACAAGGGCCAGAACAGAAGTAGATACAAACAGGGTGGGCAAAATGAGCCCGATCACTATAAAAAACAATCAAAAAACCCTTTCTACACGAATAATCAGGGCACTCAACAAACAAATGGTCACCGTGGCCAAGATAAGGTGGAAATGATGGATGTCGACCCATCTTCCTCTAAACTCCGTCAACCGACTAACTTCCAAAAGCAACTGGGATCCAATTTAGGCCCACCGGCAGGGACAAATCGTATTATCGGGCACCAACAGGGTGCGTTCAAGAGGCCGGCTGGATCCCAGAGATTCTCCGACCAGCGCAGACAGCGGGTTAATCACATCGCTCAGGAAGACCCAGATCAGTACGAACAAAAGTACGATCAGTTGGCGTCTGAGGCGGTGGAGGAGATCGATGAGGATAACAATCCGGGATACGAAAGTGATACTGTTCATTTTTTAGGGGAGAATCCCTGCTCCCGTTCGTCAAGCGAACAGTAGCAGGGAGAACAATAAATATCTTAATAGATACTGGGGCCGCGAAAAATTACATAAAGCCATTAAAAGAACTTCAGGGAATTGTCCCTGTAGAAGCCCCATTCATTGTAAAGTCCCTACACGGCTTCAACAAAGTAAATCGAAAATGTTCCCTAACCATGTTCGGCATTAAAAGCCCGTTTTTTATCTTGCCAGAGCTATCAACTTTTGATGGCATCGTAGGGCTTGACACGCTGACCAAGGCTGGCGTAAATATAAACTTGGAAACAAAGAAACTCCACTTCGGGCATGAATCTGAAAAAATCTTATTCCACAAGTGCCCCAGCGTCAACTTCATGAAAATAGACGATATCGAGGTTCCACCAGCAGTAAGGGACGAATTTCTCAAAATGATGTCCAACCGTATAAAGGCATTTGCAGATCCAACTGAAATGCTGCCCTTTAATACGGCAATAGTAGCCACAATTAGGACCGAGGATGAGGAGCCGATCTACTCAAAGATGTACCCTTTTCCTGTAGGGGCCACTGACTTCGTCAATGACGAAGTGAAAGACCTTTTGAAGAACAAGATCATTCGGCCATCCAGGTCTCCGTACAACAACCCCATATGGGTTGTCGGAAAAAAAGGCACTGACAGTTCGGGTTCAAGCAAGAAACGGCTAGTCATAGACTTCCGAAAGCTTAACTCAAAGACCATACCAGACAAGTACCCGATGCCTTGTATCTCCATGATACTTTCAAATCTGGGGAAGGCAAGATACTTCACTACCCTTGACCTAAAGTCAGGGTACCACCAAATCACGCTAGCTGAACGCGATCGCGAAAAGACATCATTTTCGGTAAACGGAGGTAAATATGAATTTTGCCGGTTGCCATTCGGCCTCAGGAATGCATCCAGCATTTTTCAACGGGCCATTGACGACGTATTGCGGGAGCATATCGGCAAGATATGTTATGTGTACGTTGATGATGTCATCGTGTTTTCAAGGAGTGAGTCGGATCATGTCAGAGACATTGACACCGTGCTCAGCAGCCTCCACGACGCAAACATGAGGGTGTCAAAGGAGAAGTCCCAATTCTTTAAGGGACAAGTGGAATTCCTTGGTTTTGTGGTATCAACTGAGGGCACAAGAACAAGCCCCGATAAAGTTAAGGCCATTCAGGAGTTCAGGCAACCCTCCACCCTGTTTGCCGTAAGATCATTCTTGGGTCTTGCCAGCTACTACAGGTGCTTCATAAAGGACTTCGCTCAGATAGCAAGGCCAATTTCCAGTATTTTGAAAGGAGAAAACGGCAAAATCAGCAAGCAACGCTCGAAGTCTGTTCCTATACAGTTTGACGAGGTACAAAAGCAAGCCTTTGATAAACTTAGGAATATTTTGGCGTCGGAAGACGTTATTCTCCACTACCCAGACTTTAACCAGCCATTCGACCTAACCACTGATGCCTCAGCCAGTGGCATTGGGGCGGTGCTGTCGCAAGGCAATAGACCCATAACCATGATTTCTAGGACTCTGAAGGACAGGGAGCTCAACTACGCGACCAATGAAAGAGAACTGTTGGCAATAGTTTGGGCCCTAGATTCGCTTCGTCCCTATCTATATGGAAAGAGTGACACTAACATCTACACAGACCATTAGCCATTAATATTCGCAGTCTCGGATAGAAATCCCAATTCCAAAATAAAACGTTGGAAAGCGAGAATTGATAAGTGTGGCGCGAGAGTCTTATACAAACCAGGCAGGGTCAACCATGTAGCAGATGCGCTGTCGAGGCAAGATATTAATGCCTTAGAGAGCCAGAGTCGATCCGACGCAGCTACAATTCATAGTGAAGCCTCGCTTACTTATGTAATTGAGGCCACAGACAAACCAGTGAACTGCTTCAGGAATCAAATAATTCTGGAAGAGGCAGACACTCCCTCGAAGCAGCTTCACATTCTTTTCGCTGAAAAAACCCGTCATAAAATTGATTTCGTCAGTCGGGACACACTTCTTGCATCCATCAAAGAGGTGGTAAAGCCTGGGGTCGTTAACGCCATCTATTGCACTCTACCGATTTTGGCGTCAGTGCAAAATGACCTTGTGAAGGCCTTTCCAGACACAAAGTTTCGGTATTGTAAGACCCTAGTGACAGACATTACAAACGATGGGGAACGAAGGGAGATAGTAACCACCGAGCACAATCGGGCGCACAGGGCAGCCCAGGAGAATGTAAAGCAGGTGTTGCGTGATTACTACTTTCCAAAAATGGAAAGAATCGCATCAGAAGTGGTATCTAACTGCAGGATATGCCAAAAAGCTAAGTATGACAGACACCCTAGAAGGCAAGAATTAGGGGTGACGTCGATACCGGCAAGAGTAGGCGAGTTGATTCATATCGATATTTTTTCCACCGCAGGAAAACACTTCCTAACCGCGATTGACAAATTTTCAAAATTTGCAATAACGCAACAAGTCGCTTCACGCACAATAACTGACACTAAAATACCAATTTTGCAACTGGTGAACATCTTCCCAGCCATAAAGAACATTTATTGTGACAATGAGCCAGCCTTCAATTCTGAGACCATTCGGTCCTTATTGAAGAACCAATTCAACGTCGATGTAGTAAATGCCCCACCATTGCACAGCACATCAAACGGACAAGTAGAGCGCTTCCACAGCACCTTGTTAGAAATTGCCAGATGTTTGAAGTTGCAACGCCAGGTTGACGATACCGTCGAGCTAATCATTCTAGCGACCATCGAATACAACCGTACCATCCACTCCGTCACAAACAAGACGCCCATGGATGTGGTCCACGCAAATGGCGACCTTGGGGGGGAGATAATGTTGAAACTGGTAAAGGCCCAGCAGGAGCAACTTAATAGAAACAACCCAAACAGACGAAATAGGACCTTCGATGTGGGAGAACAAGTCCTAGTAAAAGCTAACAGGAGGTTAGGAAACAAGCTAACTCCCCTCTGCACGGAGCAAAGGGTAGAAGCAGATCTAGGGTCCACCGTTCTTATTAAAGGGAGGGTGGTCCACAAAGACAATTTGAGGTAGATAAGAAAAAACAGGGTTTTGTAGCGGTAAGTTCAGGTCCTCAAGGACAATTAATAGTAAAAGTAAGAATAACCGTACGACATAATTAATAAGTTCTGTGCCTCTCGTTTTTCAAAGGTCTCCCGTTCGATTTCTCTACATCCTAGCAATCTTACTGCTAACAACCTTGACCGACTCAAAACTGACGGACTATTCACACGCAGACTATATCCCTGTAATTGACGGACAGACAGCAATATGGCACGAAACCTTTTATATAAAACATGTCACGAACTTAACGGAATATGAACAGTACATTCAGGAGACAATAGAATTAGCGAACATTTTACCACAAACACATATGAGAAAAATATTAGAGACAGATACAAAACACCTACTAACACTGACTACGGCACTGGGAGTTCACCACAGGTATGCGAGGAGCCTGAACATCCTAGGGTCAGCGCTGAAAGTCATCGCAGGGACTCCGGACTTTGATGACTTACAGCAATCGAGACAGGTTTAGTACGATCTAATTAAAGCCAACAATAGACAGATAACTATCAACTCGAGAACTCAAACACAAATCAATGCCCTCACCGAGACCGTAAACAAATTGCTAAAAGTAAACATAAATGAGGAAATAAACAATTCCCACCTATATGAGAACCTTCTAACCAGAAATAGAATTTTGACGCTTGAATTACAGAACATAATGATCGCCACCACTTTGGCAAAAGTAAATATTGTAAATCCAGCTATCATAGACAGTGATGACCTAGAGGCGATTTTGAGAAAAGGTTCCACAGATATCAGCGTAACCCAACTATTGGGCGCTGCAAATGTGAGGGCACTAGCTAATAAGGAATTAATCATTTTTTGTAATAGAAGTACCTAGACCTAAGTTTATTTGCAAGAAAATAACCATCTTCCCAGTCGCGCACAAAGGCATAGCGATCCGGTTACCCGAGCCCATCATAGCAGAATGCGGCAACAAAGTCATCGCCGTCTCATCATGTATGGGGCCCCCATCATTAGCCTTCTGCAAGGAGGCACCAGCGACTAGTTGCGCACAACAGCTGCACTTTGGTACTGTGGCCCACTGCGGTACGCAACCGAACAATCTGCCCCCGATCTTGGAGGTGGACGAGGGTATTGTAATAATCAATGACGCCATCGCCACCGTGGCCGCCGATGATGGTCCCGAGCGTAGCATTGCGGGAACATACCTAGTGACCTTTGACCGGGTCGCCCTCATCAACGGCACAGAGTACACCAATTTCAATAATGCGCCGAAGAGGATCCCAGGCGTAGCAGCTTCCGCGAAGATCAACGTCACCAGCCACCAAACTCTGCTGAGCCTGCCGTACCTTCATAAGTTGAATGAGGAAAATCTGCAGCAACTGGCCGAGGTTCATACAAACCTTACGATCGGTCCCATACTGTCTACTGTCGTAGGTGTGGCCGTGTGCGCCGTTCTAATCGGCGTTTTCTGGTGGTTGCGACGCAGGCAGCAGAAGGGAGACACCATCGCCATTCAACAGATGCTGAAGAACCTGAGCTTGACCGAGGACGGTCAAGTCTTGAAGGGGGAGTAGTTAACGAGAGTTAACTGAATCTGCCACTGGATGGAGCGGACTCTGCATTATTGTCGAATAAGCAGTTTTCGTCATCTGTGGGATCGCGATCGGCGCGACCGATCGCCCGGATGCCAGCCGTCAACAAACACCACTCAAGAGGCGCTGGGTCAGCACTTTGGCTGGATAGCAACCAGCGTCGTGGGCGGCAGCGAAGGGCTTGCCTTTAGGAGTTTAGGATACTTAAGTTTAGTCTTTAGCGGTCAGCCGAGTGGCAGCAACGTATTCGTTCTCGCCTTGCAGGCCCTTATTACTCACATTATAATATCTTTGTACTTGATTCAATCTTATCCTGTTTAATATCATTAAAGATTGTAAAAGAAATCTATACTTGTGTCCAATTAAATAATTACTTGTACATATATTTGTATTGGTTTTTTACCACGCCGCTGTCTAAGAAAACACCCATTACTTTAGAATTGATTGTAAGTTATGATTTTATAATGACGCTTGCCCAAAATTACAATAATTGTATATATTGAATATCCTCTATATTCTAATTTTGTTTAATGTACTATAAACGAATATAAGGAACGAATGTAAATATGTACAAATGCAAAATGTAGATCAGACATGACACCAAATTATATTATTTGTCTATAGAGTATTAGTGCGTCGCGTCAATAAGCGACACTCAGCAAACAAATTTGTGTCTCAAGAAATCTTCTCAAAAATATTTGGCTGGCAATTTCGGCAGCTCTGCACACGTACACACACATATGAATGTACTTGCAAGTTCTCTCTGTGGATGGAAATTCGCATCAGGAAATGAGGGATGATTTCAAATTTGACTCGCAAGTGTGGCACTAAAATCCGTATGGACCCATTTATTACCCATTTATATGTCATTAATATCCATATTCAAGGATGATATATGTATATATGTTTTTTAGCGCATACTACTTTTTTATATATGATCAAATATATTATTGTATAATACAATACACCATACAATGAACTATATATTTTTGAATATATATACATACATATATAAGCTTATTATATTAGTATATTCTATATTAAACAAAGTTAGATTCTAAAGTATGTCCAAAATAACAGTTATTCTGGTATTATAAGGCAAGCGTCTTCGAAAAGGGCCGACTCCAATAATGCTAAAGTGAAGGGTGGCGCGAGCACAAAAATCAAAACATAGTTTGGAAAGCGAAAATTTCAGTTGTGCGCTCATACACACTTGCAAACACGCAATGTACATGCATGCTCATGAGCACAAATACACTCTCACGACTCGCCGAGGAGCTGATCCACACATGCACACCACGCAAAATAAGCGAGAATACATGTGCACTCATACACTCTCACGACTGGTGTAGCTGGTCTCCAGGTGTAGCTGATGTCAGACTGCCGTGCGGTCATTTTCGCTACATGAATTGTCATGTCTATATATTGTATGGTTAGTGATGCAAGGAATAATTCGATCTACAAATAAATCGATCTTAAATATTGTGATTCCACAGATTTTCTTTTATTGTGGGAGCGGAAGGGAGTGTGTTAAACAAATTGAAATACACTTGTATTAAAGTGTATCACGTGTATCTAGGCGCAGATCTGGACGAACTAGCAAAAAAGACGGGGTGGCGTGTAAGAGATAACGAACGGGAACGATGCTATTTCAAATGGTTTTCTTCATTGTGGCTATATTGATATCTAACCTAATCCAGATTCGGCAATCTGATAGATATGATTATTCTCTATGACTCTGCGTTTTTAGTTTTCTCGTATCTTCAAAATTGTGCATACCACAGATTTTGAAATAGACTTGTAACAGTGTGATATCAAAGAATTCTGGAAACAAAATGTGGTTTTTCTAGGACAGACAGACGAACGGACGGACAGACAGAAATGGCTATGTCGACTCGGCTATTGATGCTGATCAAGAATATATATACTTTATGGCGTCGGAAACGCTTCCTTCTGAGTGTTACACACATCCACTATCACCACAAATGTAATATATCCCTAAACTCTTCGAGTACCGGGTATAAAAATTCGATCTATAATTCTATAAAAGAGACAAATATAATTTAATTAGTAATGGTAGTAATGGAAGTGAAAATCTCACTAGGAGAGTATTAACATTTCGGCATTCGTAATATTTGACTATATAAATAAAGATAACAATTGTGAAAAGATTATCTTAATAAGATAAGGAGTAAAAAATAGTTTCACTAGACACATTCATTGTTATAAAGTCAAAATATATCGTTTGTTTTAATGTTTTGCATACTCGCCAGATAAGAATCATGTTATATACTGTAGCAAGATCGTTTTTCATTTATTACATATGGTGCATAATTTTAAATTTTACTCCAATTAACTCGGTATGTATCTGCTTCAAAAATACTACTTAACTGTTTTCGAAAATGAATCAACTTATACGAGTAGTTACACATCTGTGTCAACAACACCACTAAAAAACGTGAGGGAACGGCAAATTGGAAATATAAGGGGTTGCTTTTCACAACGTCTGATGACATCCTTTGCTGGGAAGAAAGTGGTCAGCTGCTTATTCACGAGTGTGATACCAATTCTGGTCATTGGCTTCCAAAATCAGTAGACTGTCATGGAAAAAAAAAAATAAGTTTTGTCCTGTAAAGACCCAACTATGCTTTACAAGCTCCAAACAATAACTGACGAAATCTACATCACTTAGTTACCATTGAAATACATACCCACCGCCACTGGAGGCAAACCCATGGATTATCTTCCGTTGTTCTGACCTGCTGTTCACCACTGAAGGATCCAATTTCGATGTGTCATTATTCATGTAGTCTTAAGGTAAAGATTCGTGTAGTATTAAGTTCTAATTCAAATAAGCCCGCCAATGAAGGCAATAGCGCGCAAAAATGAGACTATCGACTATGACCACTATCGATTGGGGAAAAAGATCAAAAGCGGGGGGTGAGAAGGCACCCACGCCGCGCCAAGAACGAGATTCTAACGCAGACTACGAACGAACACGCACGCAACTGATCAGAGTTCCCGGCTTCCGCAACCGTACACGTGCCCCGACTAGACCCCTTTATTCGTACAACGCGCAATCGTCCACGACGATCAACGAGTCACCCGGCCGCTTCTTATACGGTTTATATACTGTCAGTAGCCAGGAGAACCAAAATTGCCGACAGCTTTGATATATTCAAGTATGTCAACATTCTCTTGTGGTGCAACCAGGGAAACAAGTGGGGGTATATTACAAACATTACGAAGTCGTTTCTTTGTTCCTATATATATATACATTACGCGCTATACCCAAACCTCCTCTTCCCTAAAAATCCCGTATTTCCACGAACTGTCGCAATGACGCACGGTTCCGGTACCCTAGTAGCTAGTTGAGTAACGCGACGACGCACAGCCAATCCCCCATTAGATATCCCGTAGTTTCACGAGCTGTCGCGATGACGCTTGGCTCCGTAGACTCCCCAGTAGCTACTTGAGTGTCGCGACGACACACAGCCCGAAAAGCTTATCAAAAATCATTCTCTTCATAAACGCGTTTGGGAAAAATGAAATATGTAATTGATATAATATACTTTAAAGATTATAGATCCAACAGATATCTTAAATCGGTTTATAATTATGGGTGCCAGAGCACCTGAAAATTCACCACTTTCAAACGAATGGCCTTTGTTAACAACCGATCTCGATCTTTTTACTTTATCTGAAAAGTATCTTAGTGTTTTGTTGTATAAATATTAAATATAACTGAAATACTTAATAAATTTCAAAGGTTTACAAAATAAAATAAATTTTGGTATTTTTAAACTTTTGTGGAATAGAACTCGGAAGTATATCACAGAGTCAACGCGAGTCAACAACCTTTCATATATACATATATAGTCTAAGTTGCCGAAACTCTGCATTTTGGAAACGTAAGTCAAAAAACTAGGAATTCCTCTCGTTAAAAACACGCGGCAGTTGTAAGGAAGAAGAAGAAGTGTGTTGTTAATTGATAACATTGCTAAATGTAGTTTTATAAGTACTCCATTTAGTACTTAGTCTACTGACTATATATTGCATATCTCTTTATGAAATGTTGAAAGGAATGTTGAAACTATTTTTGATGAAAATATGGCTTCTTAGTGTAACTTCTGTTACTTCTGAAAATTGGAGAAATCTTTGACCATCATGAACATGAACAGTTTTCTTCTTGCTTAAACCGGTCGTTTCCACATAGTTCCTGCATTTTCTGCATTTGCTCTGAATTCACTCAACATTAATTACCAATAGTTGTGTATATCTCGGAACTCATCATAACTGAATATTAATTGTGTTAACTGTGCTCACCGTTTCGTGCACTTCATCTGTTGCATTGCCTACACTCTGCTCCTCTTTTCGTAACTTTGCTGGACAGTTCGCCGTTCGCCGTGCAAATAACTACTGCTGATCTTCGTGTTCGATCTGCGGCCTGCTCCCTCTCTCATCTGTCTCTGTGCATCTTCTTTTGGACCTTGCTCCGCTGTTAAACGGCAAAGCGGGATGTCAAAAACCGCAGCAAAGCGCGTCCGCAGTGACTCGTCACTTGATTTAAGATCTGGTCGCATCTCAGATACTCTTTCGGTGCAACTGATCGAGCTGGTTAATAATCGATTCGATGAACAGGCGAAACACATCAGCTGCAGCGTGAGGGAAGCTGAAGAAAGAATTCTGCTTGAGATGGCAGATAAATTTGAGGCGAGACTTTATAGTCTTTCTGAAGAAGTAGAGCAGCTTGGCCGACGAATAGAGAAGCTTGAGAATGGAAGCGGCGAAATTCGTGCGCTATGCAGCGAGATGGAGGAACTAGAGGCGAAACTCTAAGCCAAAGCGGATGCAGATGCCGAAGCACGCATTGCAAACGATGTGAGATTACATGGGGTGCCCTTACTGGAAGAGGAGAACCTAAAGACTCTCAATAGCAATTCAATAGCATCTCTTACTCATTAGGCCTCACATCACCACCGAAAGTGAAGGAGATCTTTCCGGTTAAGGTGCGGGACCATGCACAGAGTGTTGTTGTCGATCCCGTCATCATTATAAAATTTGATAGCAGCCGAGATAAAATCATACTGCTGCAACGGGCTGGAGAGCATCGACGACAGACCAAGCAGCCACTTAGCTTATAGTTTTTTGGAATCCAGTGCCAGAAACCCTTCTACATCAACGAGCAGCTCTCGAAAATCAATTATGACATCTTCAGAGAGGCAATGAGGATGAAGAAGCGTAATGCTCTGTCGGCTGTCTTCACCCGCCGTGCTATGGTCTACGTTCGGCAGAGCGTTCGCGGCGAATTTGTGTGCCTTAAGAGCATGGCTGAGCTCTGTGCCCTACAGACAGTGGAAGCTGTGACTGAGGAGCTGTGACTGGAACTGGGGGAGTAATTTTCGACAGAACTCTAGAATTAATCTTTGTCCTCTACTTTATGTTTCACACTAGGTTTAATATTTCTAATAATCTTGTACTAGTCTCTGTTAGGAATCTCACTCTCTGTACAGCATCTCCCCTTACTCGTAAAACTGTGGTGTTTGGATTGTCTCCTCTAATTTGTTTTTATTCCAGTGATAATGGATGATAATGCATGGCCGTCCGGTTCGAGAAGCTATACAATGCTAAGAATACTTGGCAATCAAGGGGAACATCATTGGCCACTTTAATGCCCAAAGCCTAACTAAGAAAAATTAAGAATTAAGGTATCTAGTCTAGTCTGTCAAGTCCAATATCGATTGTGTCCGAAACGTGGTTTCCGTCTCATGTTAGTAATTTGTTAGTAGAATGTACTTGCTATGATCTGTTTCGATCTGATCGAGATAGTCATGCTGGAGGTGTAGCTATATATGTAAGTAAACGTTTAAATGCTAAACTGGAAAGTGCAGTTGAGTGGATATTTGTTCAAGTCACAAGCACAATACATTCTTCCAAAATTTTAATGTATGTGTGTATAGACCAGAGGCCGGCAGCGTCCTATGCACTGTGCGTAGGAAAAGGCCATACACTTCGTGCAGCGTCGGCCCTAAGCACACGCGGCTTCGCTTTTCTTATTTGCTGTCTCCGCAGCAGAGAAAATTAACCGTGTTGCTCACCGATATATCGAATATCAAAAAATTTAATTGACGTAATGTCTACCATGTCGCTCGCCTATACAGATGTAATATTAGCTGGGGACTTCAATGTTCAACAACGCCAATGTTTTCGAAACACGACCTAATATTCTTGACCTATGATTTTCATACCGACTTAACCGAGAGCAGAAAAGTTTATAGAAATTTTAGAAATATTGACTATGCCCTGTTAAGTGCTGACTTTATTTTATGTGACTGGGACTCTATTTATGACTATGCTAATATTTATTCACAACTGACTGTTCTACAAAATAATAATTTATCTATGTAATGGATCGATTCCGCTGGTTACAAAAACGGTCAAACATCGTGGAAATCCCTGGTTCAATTCAAAAATTAAAATATTAATTACAAAACGTGTTACCGCTTTAAAAAACTGGAAGCGTTACAAAACAGATCACCATGTTAAGCAATATAAGATAATTAGGAAAAATGTGACACAGTTAATCAACTCAGAGAAAAGAAAATACTTTTGTAACAAAATTAATTTAACTTAACGAGATCGAATCATCAGAAATGGGCGTATATTAAAGAACTGGGTAGTGGTAAATCCATTACTCTACGCATCTGCGATATTGATCCTGACGAACTTAATAGAACTTTTTTAGACTGCAAAGTACCTGAGGTGACTAAAACTGACTAGTCGAGTGCGTACCTCAAAATCTCTACAGAAACTGTGATGATGTACACTGCTTCTGTGATAGTGGTATCTGTCATAATAGCTTTAGTTTTTCATGTTGAACTGAGTCAGATGTCCTCGAATCAATGTTAAAAACGAGGGGAACGTTTACTTTATAGCCGGTACTCAGTCAGTATATATGTACATACATATATGAGCTTACGATTTATGCTAAAGGGACGAATTAAATTTTGGGCAAAAAAAAATTTCAGAAAATGAAGTCAAACCATTTTTGGAATTTTTATACATGTTTCCACTTTTGTTTGCATATGCTTTTTACATTTGCTTCTACATTTTTACATTTACATGTAAAACTACATATTCGAGACGTGGAATTGTTTGCGAGAGAGAGCGGGAATGACTAAGCGCTTGGCAGGCGTTGCGTAGCCACTGAAATTTAATTTGTTCCTTCTGTCAATTATAATGATCCGACCTGATCCAGATTCGGCAATCTGTTAGACACGGTAATTTTCCATGATTCTGCGTTTTTTACAGATTTTTGTCCTTTGTAGGGGCGGAAGGGGGCGTGGCAAACTTTTCAAATAAACTTGCGCTGAATTGATATCACAGGAGTTTGGATAGAAAATAGCTCAAAAAAGACGGATGGGTAAAGCAGACGTGGTTGCGTGTGAGAGAGAGCGAGAGGGAACGATGACTTCCGAAATGGTTTTCTTCATTGTAGCTATATTAATGATGCGATCTGATCTAGATTCAACACTCTTATCGAAATGGTCATCATCTATGATTCTGCGTTTTTAGTTTTATCGTATCAAAATTGTGTATGCCACAGACTTTCATCCTTTGTGCGGGCGGAATGGGACGGCGCGAAATTTTAAAATACAGTAGTGTACAGTAGTGAAGAATACAGTAGTGGAGTAGTGTGATAACACAGGAGACTGAATACACAACTTGGTTGCTCTAGCTTTAATAGTCTCTGAGATAAAGGCATTAATGAAGACGGACGGTCGGACAGACAGACATGGCTATATCGACTCGGCTATTGATGCTGATCAAGAATATATATATTTAATGGGGTCGGAAACGCTTCCTTCTGGGCGTTACACACATCCGTGATCACCAAAAATCTAATATACCCCTATACTCTTTGAGTACCGGGTATAATTAAGTCAAATGCCACTGGAATTGATGATGAATCCGAAATTCTTAAAATGCTATTGCGCGCAATTGTTAACACAACTTTCTCACCGACTTTATATTTTACCTTTCCTTTTTCTTTTCAACTCAAAAAAATATGAGTTCTTGCTGTGCTAAGAACTGTGGCAGTTCGGTCTCTACACGGCAAACGTATGTCTACTGCTGGTTGTGGGACAACATGGCTCATACAAACTGTGCTGAATTGGGACACATCGGAGGTCGCGTTGGCGATCTTATTAAGACTCGCTGCGGCCTCAACTGGACCTGGTGGGACTGCAGGGCTATCGAAAGCGACATGCGTGTCTTTATGAGACAGACGCATCTAGAATTCGCTGCCCTAAACGCTGGATTCCGAATGCTGCAAGATAAGTTTCGTTTGACGGAGTCTCACTTCAAAACACTTAAAATTTTGACTGAGTCTCCGAAGAGGAAGAAGGGTAATAATCATTTACCCAATACTAATAATGATTTTTCTCTTGCAGCCCCTGAATCACCTGTACCTCTTGCTCGGTCACCGCCTGTTCCTGGTATGGAACCTGGAGCCATTGCATCTGCCACTGCGCCCAGGCCGGTCGTACCACCCGCACCTCGTGCTCGGTCACCGCCTGTAACTGGTGCTATGGTGCCTGTAGCCAATGGTGCCGTTGCATCTGCCACTCCTGCACCCATGCCTGTCGCCTCTAGGCCCCCACCTGTTGATGCTGACGCGGCTATCATGATGGCTGTTGATGCCCCTTCAAACTTGGCATCCATCGCTATCGCCTCAACCAGCACTATGCCAATCGTGCCGCCTAACCTTATTAGCACCGCTACTGCCCCCACACCGAGACCTATTCGGGGTATGGCTACACCTTCTGGCTCTCGCTCGGGTCTTGAAATTAGGGGAGTGGTTCCTCGGAAAGCAATCTTTGTTTCCCGACTCAATCCTGAGGCCACTACGGAGGATGTTAAGTATCATCTGTGTTCAAAACTTAGCGCTCCCCTTGAGGATATTATTGTGACCAAGTTTTCTTTTAATCATAAGCGTAATATTTCCTCATTTAAAATTTTTGTGCCTGACTCTTACAGTGATAGATCTCTTGACCCTTCTATTTGGCCAGAGCATACAATTATGCATGAGTTCGTGCGTAAAGCTTCGAATCAAAGTTTATTGTTTATTGTTTATTTTTGTTTAAAGTTTAACAATGTACAGTTAAACTCTAAGGGTAAAATTACATGTCAAATAATTAAACTCAAGGTCCAAAGTCAATACTCAGACCCGGTGGGGCTGATTATCGGCTCAGTAGCCGATAAGATCCCACCAATAGCCAAATTTAGGTAAGAGAAGAGCCGGTAGCCGAACATTTCCAAATTAAAGCTAGTTAAATTAAATTAAGTTATTGATTAAGATAATTTTGACCATATTAGAACTAGTATCAAAGGAGAACAGATGAAAAAATTGGTTATAGTTACGGCAAAGGCTACGGAAAGATTCATAATCCGAGTAGTTAGAAAGACAGAGTTGGAGATGAAGAGGAGAGTAATGCCTAGTCGGGCGGAAAAGAACAGCAATACTAATAAGGTTGATGAGGGCAGTCGATTCGACCTCACCAGAGAGAAGCTTATGGAGGAAGAGAACTCCTTGGCAGGTTCTACGGGATTTAAGAGAGAGGAGGTTAATTAGGCGCAACCTACTTTCATAAGAAGGGAGATGGATCGAAGGGTCCCAATTTAGTCCCCGGAGGGCAAAGATGAGGAACTGTACTGATTCGAGCATATCCTGAAATTTTTGGTAATGAGGAGACCAGACACAAGAACCATATTCCAAGATAGGCTGGACCAGAGAAACATACAGAAGTTTAGTAGTGTACGGGTCTGTAAATTCCTTAGACCATCTTTTGACAAATCCAAGGACTCCTTTGGCTTTGTTAGAGATAGTAGAGATATGAGAGTTGAAACATAGGTTAGGTACAAAGGTAATGCCCAAGTCGTTAACTTTGAAAAGGCGTTGAAGGATAAAGTTATTGATAGAGTAGTCGAAAAGGTATGGCTTATTGCGGTGAAAAGTCATTATGTAGCATTTAGAGATGTTAAGAGGTAGAGTGTTGATTAGGCACCAGTTATTAAGGGCATCAAGATCTGATTGCAAAGATAGTGGGGACAAGGGGTCACTGTAGGAAAAACATAGCTTAACGTCATCAGCATACATTAGGACACGGGAATAAGATAACATTTGTGGAAGATCGTTAATAAATAGGTTAAATAGCAAGGGACCCAGATGGCTACCTTGAGGAACCCCAGATGAGACAATAACAGGTTTAGAGAGAGAGGAGTTAAAGCAGACACGTTGAGAGCGGTTACAAAGGTAGGAATTAGTCCAATATAGAAGCTTAGTCGGAAACCCTAGAAGAGACAGTTTATGAATAAGTAGATTATGATTGACGGAGTCGAAGGCTTTACTAAAGTCAGTATAAACGACTTCAGTTTGACACTGTTTAGCAAAACCCGAAGTTACGAAGGTGGAAAATTCAAGGAGATTAGTAGAAACTGAGCGACGTTTAATGAATCCATACTGTGATTCAGAGAGTACAGAACTACAAAAATGTTTAAGCTGAGAAGTGATGATTTTTTCAAAGAGTTTAGGAATGGCAGATAAATTGGAAATACAGCGGTAGTTAGAGACATCAGATTTAGATCCCTTCTTATGAAAGGGAACTATATAGGATTCTTTCCAGACAGTGGGAAAGTCACCAGTCTTGAGAGACAAGTTGAAAAGTTTTAGGAGAGGCACACAAAGAGATTCTGCACAAAGTTTTAGAACAGTACTCGGAACCGAGTCAGGCCCAGTGGAGAACGAAAACTTGCACGATTTTAAATTTGTTAGGAGACCATCATAGTCGATGAAGGGGGGAAGGATACAGTTAGAACTATTTATAGGGATAGGATAAGAGTAACTACTACTAAAGTCGTTCGATGAGGCTAGGATAGAGGGAAAGTTAATAGACGGGACAGAGTAGCAACGTTGGAAAAAGGAAGCGAAAAGATCAGCAATATCACAATCCTTATCAGCATAACTACCATTTAAGTGTAGAGAAGAAGGAAATCGGGAAGATTTACGTTTAGAATTAACAAACCTGAAGAATTGTTTAGGGTCACGTTTAAAGTTAAGCTTGCATTGGGTCAAGTATCTGTTGTAGCACAATGTATTGAATAAGGAAAATTTCGATTTAGCAGTTGAGTACTTCGAGAAGTCTGATTGCAAACCGGATTTTTTAAACTTTTTGTACATACGGGATTTTAAATTCTTCAGATTTATTAATCTAGGGGTGAACCAGATAGGACCAGAAATATTTCTGGAGGGGGTAACTAAAGGAACATGCATGGGAAAGATGGAAAAAATAGAGCTATAGAATGCATTAGTGGCAGACTCGATTTCCTGGAAATCGTCAAGGAATGACCAATCCATCTGAGATAGGGCAGTATTCAAGGAGAGGAAATCAGCCTTCTTGAAGCAATAAATATTCGAAGGCTTAACAAACTTTATAGGGCATGAAGATGGTAACATGAAATCAATTGAAAGTGTGGGATGGTATGGATCTGCAGGGAATGATAGAGGTGAAAAAGTCTTAATGTTACCGGCCCTGCCAATTCTAATTCTAATCAGAGTCCTAATGTTACCTGCCCTGTCATTTCAAAAAACTAATTAACTATTTTTCCGTTCACTATCAGAATGTACGTAGTCTTTTAGGCAAATTGCGCCAGCTACATACGGATAGTGCCTCTTACGATTTCGATGCTATCGGTTTTTCCGAAACATGGCTCAACTCCACTGTTCATGATCATGAAATTTTTGGTCACAATTTCATCATCTATCGAATGGATCGTGAATCATATGCTGGTGGAGTTCTGATTGCAGTTAAAACTGACTTCTCATCGGAGCTATTCCCTTTCCACAATATCCATGGGATTGAGTTCATTGCAGTCAAAGTCCGTGTTGGCATGGCTTTTATCTATCTAACCTGCTCATATATTCCTCCTAATTCTGATGCTGAGGTCTACTCAAAGCACCTTTCTGCTATCCGTTCTGTTGTGTCTTCGCTAGGTTGTGCTGATCAGATTGTGGTCATGAGTGACTTCTTCTTTCTTGGCTGCCCTGCGACGACGCTAACCAATTGCTTCCTAGTACTCATAACGAATTTATCAATGATCTAACGGATGTTTCCCTTGCCCAAATTAATTCTATTAAAAATAATAGGAACAGACTTCTCGACTTTATTTTCGTTATGGATGCTTCTCTAAGTACAGTTGCCAGAGTCTCCCCACTATCACTTCCTGAAGACCTATACCATCCTACGCTATCTATAACTTTAGAGTGTACCAGTTCTAGTTCTGTTAACATTACGTCGACTCCTCACCGGATCAAGTGTTTTCGCAAAACTGATTTCGACAATTTAAACATTCACCTCTCGAATGTTGATTGGTCCACTCTTCTTTCCTTACCGAATATTGATGTAACAGTCAACTCATTCTATAAAATTTTAAACTCTGCCTTTAATACTTATGTTCCGGAGATTATTGTACCATTATCGTCCAAGCCTCCCTGGTTCTCCAGGAATTTGTCATACTTAAAGAATAGGAAATCCAGACTTTTCAAAAAGTACCAGAAAATTGGCTCCTTGCTTGTCTTCGTACAATATTCTTCCGCCCGCTCTCAATTCCTAACAACTAATAGTCTGTGCTACAATCTTTACCTCTCTTCTTGTAGTAGAAACTTCCGCAATGATCCTAAAAAATTCTTTTCTTTTGTCAATTCTAAACGTAAGTCCAATGCATTTCCTCCGTCCCTTCATTATCTAAACAATTCTGAATCTTCTGCTGCTGGCATTGCAAACTTATTTGCAACCTTTTTCCAGTCGTCTTACTCCTCTCATATTTATAACGCATCCACTCCGTATCCCTACCGTTTGCCTCACTCTAATAGCATTTTTCAACCATATTTTGAGAAAAGCGTTGTGCTTGATGGCTTGAAGTCTTTGCAGATTTCATTTTCTGCGGGTCCTGATAAAGTGCCTAGTTGCATTTTAAAACATTGTGCCCAGTCCTTATGCCAACCCTTAACCTTTCTTTTCAATCTATCCTTGGAACAGTCTTGTCTCCCCGTAATTTGGAATGAGTCGTACATAATTCCGCTTCACAAGAAGGGCTCCAGATCCAACATAGAACGAGAGGGAATGTTGTGAGCCGCGGCAAAGGCCGCGGCTCTACCTTATACCCGGTACTCAGTCAGTATATACATACACACATTTATGAGCCTACGATTTATAAAATTTATTATATGTTCTCAAAAGGGACAAAAATAATATTTAAATTAAAAAAATGAATTTTTTGGAATTTGTATACATGTTTCCATTTTTGTTTACATATGCTTTGTATATCTGCGCCTACATTTCTACATGACATGTATAACTACATGTTTGAGACGTACAAGTGTTTAGGACAGAGCGAGAGGGAGGGGGCATAAGTCAGCGCTTGGCAGGCGTTGCGTAGCCACTGAAATTTAATTTGTTTCTTCTGGCCATAATATTGATCCGATCTGATCCAGATTCGGTAATCTGGTAGATATGGTAATTTTTCATGATTCTGCTTTTTTGGTTTTCATTTATCTTAAAAATTGTGGATTCCACAGATTTTCGTCTTTTGTGGGGGCGGAAAGGGGCGTGGCAAAATTTTGAAATACACTTGTTCAGGTTTGGTATCACAGGAGCTTGGATAGAAAGTTTGGTTGCTCTAGCTCTGATAGTCTCTGAGAACTAGGCGACACAAAATACGAATGGGCAAAGCGGATGGGGTCGCGTGTGAGAGAGAGCGAGAGGGAATGATGACTTTCGAAATGGTTTCCTTCATTGTAGCTATAATAATGATCCGATCTGATCCAGATTCAACACTCTGATAGAAATGGGAATTCTCTATGACTCTGCGTTTTTAGTTTTCTCGTATCTTCAACATTGTGTACGCCACAGACTTTCGTCTTTTGTGTGGGCGGAAAGGGGCGGGGCGAAATTTTGAATTACATTTGGAGTAGTGTGATCACACAGGAGACTGGATACAAAACTTGGTTGCTCTAGCTTTAATAGTCTCTGAGATATAGGCGCAAATGAAGACGGACGGACAGACGGACAGACGGACGGACGGACGGACAGACAGACATGGCTATATCGACTCGGCTATTGATGCTGATCAAGAATATATATACTTTATGGGGTCGGAAACGCTTCCTTCTGTGCGTTACACACAACCGTTATTCGCACAAATCTAATATACCCCTATACTCTTCGAGTACCGGGTATAAAATTACCGAGGCATTGCAAAGCTCTCTGCCATTCCTAAGCTCCTTGAGTTCCTGGTTACCCGGCAATTGCAACATCTTTGTTCTAGCTTGAAATCTCCTTCACAACATGGTTTTTTTAAACATCGGTCAACAACTACCAATCTGCTCGAGTTTTCCTCCATAATCAACCGTGGATTTCAGAGCGGTTTGCAAACTGATGTTATTTTTACGGATTTTAGAAAGTCATTTGAATCGGTTAACCATACTCTATTAGGTTTCCCTAGTAATCTTCTAAGTTGGATTTCGTCGTATCTTTCTAATCGTACACAACGGGTCTTATATACTAATGTTTTATCAGAGATCGTAAATGTTACATCTGGTGTGCCACAAGGTAGTGATTTGTTTCCGCTCCTCTTCATTTTATTTGTGAACGACCTACCCCAAGATATAACATTCTCACATACATTAATGTATGCGGATGACGTTAAAATCTGTCTGCCCTACTCCGACTGGTACTTGCACACACACCTTCAGCTGCACCTAAACGAATTGCTATTGTGGTGCTCAAGAAATCTTCTATTTTTGAACCTCTCGAAATGCAAGCTTATGACATTCTACCGTCGTGCTCCACATTTTGTATCTTTTTCTCTTGGTAATCATGTATTGGATCGAATTTCGAGTTCAAATGATCTTGGTGTATTATTTGATCGTAAACTGTGTAGTCATATAGCTGCGACAGCTAATAAAGCTAAGGGTGTTCTAGCATTCATCAAGAGTTGGTCCAAGGAGTTTGACGACCCGTATGTGACCAAACAATTGTACATTTCGTTGGTGCGCCCGATATTAGAGTATTGTTCCTGTGTGTGGAGTCCACAGTATAAGGAGCAGCAAGCTATTATCGAATCAGTTCAGAAACAATTTTTAATTTTCGCTCTTCGTAATTTACACTGGGACTCTGGTAGAATCCTGCCACCTTACAGATCTAGGCTAAAACTTTTTGACCTACCGTCGTTACACCATCGCAGAATATGCAATGGGGTAATGGGGTAATATTCGTGCACAAGCTCCTTCTCGGGATGGTGGACTCCCAAACTCTCTTGAGCCAGATTGACTTTACGGTTCCCTCTCGTTCTACTCGTTCTTCTAGACCTATCAGATTACCCTTATTTAGGTCAAACTATGCCCAGCATGAACCTTTCAGGGTTTTATGCTATAATTATAATACCCTTTAACATATCATATCCCCTGAACTAACCCTTAAACATATAGAATTTAGCATTTACAACGACCTAAACTCTGCTAACCTGTAATTTTAATTTTATTATATTTTTTTTTATTTTATTATACTTTATCTTTAGTTCTCTTCCTAATTTATATGGCATTATTAGCAGATAATTGTTAATTAATAAATAAATAAATAAAAGATATTGCCGTACATAACCTACATATACAACACAGCGTTGACTCAATCCGTATTTCCTGATTCTTGGAAAGTAGCTCAAATACTTCCAATTCTAAAATCGGTCAATGAATATAGGCCAATTTCCATTCTACCGTACTTGTCAAAAATTTTAAAACGACTTCTGGCTAGTCAGATGACAAATTACTCGACAACTAAAAAACTTTTGACAAATAAGCAATCAGG
The DNA here is from genome assembly GCA_035041765.1 of Drosophila algonquin. Taxonomy (NCBI): domain Eukaryota; kingdom Metazoa; phylum Arthropoda; class Insecta; order Diptera; family Drosophilidae; genus Drosophila; species Drosophila algonquin. Next base: position 38,319 of record JAWNKY010002338.1, on the reverse strand, counting down.
TTTTCGAGTGGGCAGAAGTTGTACAACAGCAATATATAAACGTAGTATGATACGTATATAGAGATATATATTGGACTCTGACAATATAACGTTCCTGACCCTTCTAGATTATAGTAAGGCTTTTGACACGGTTAACCACGAAATTCTTTGTTTTAAGCCAAGTCGTCTATGTAATTTTTCGGGTGCATCAACAAGACTAATTGTTTCGTACTTGACTAATCGTATGCAGTCTGTTTGTATAAATAATATTACAACGCTCGTCATTACTTTGTGTCAAGCGTGGTGTTCCTCAAGGATCCTGTTTGGTGCAAATCCAAATGTTGCACTTGAACACTGTTTGTGCCGTTAAGCACAGATGAATTGAATATTTCGGGACACGGGAACCGGACAGACTGACAGAAAACACTTGTGCGCTGTTTCGACTTCAGAAAAAGAGTGTTTTATTCTAGCAGCGTCGCCCTCTTCATGAGCGGCCGCTGCCAGCATGAGCTCCGTTGGTATAAGAGACAATAACATTTCAGCATAACATTTCTATTCTCTTTCTATTTCTACGATTAACACTATAGGCAACGTAATTGCCTCAACAGATCCGTTTTAGGGCCATTACTGTTCTCTGTTTATGTAAATGATCTACCGAGTATATTCCCTGCAGTACGGGCCATCGCTTACAAATGTGCTCACACATCGATTTCAGAGTGAGCACCCCAGATGACATAAGTGATGTCGCGCGGAACGATGAACTGCTCACGTTAACATTGCGATGTCCTAGGAGCATAGGGGATGACATGGTCATCGAGAAGTGCGAAAAAGAGGCTTACTATAAGTGATGATTTTCTCGAAAAAAAAGGCTTACTATAAGTGATGATTTTCTCGAAAAAATAAGGCTTACTATAAGTGATAATTTTCTCGAAAAAATAAGGCATAATAGGTGATGATTTTCTCGAAAAAATAAGGCACATAATAGGTGAAGATTTTCTCGAAAAAATACAGCAAGGGATGATGTTCTCGAAAAAATAAGCGATATAATAAGTGAATATTTAAGATAAAAAAGTAAGGCGTATATAAGTAAGCAGTATATTCATTTATTTTCTTTTGCTTCTTTTTTAAAATTAAAATTATGTATGTCAGTTGTGGGGATCCCTGAGGCTCTTTCGATAACTTCAATTGCATCGCCACTGAAATAATAAGGATTAATTTATTATGTTTTTGTTTAGTTTATTGACTTGTAAAGACTTACTTTCTATGACCTTCCAGGAGGTGCCCGTCCCCATTGTGCTCCGTATTTTTTGATCTATCAATAAAATGATTATTCTATAAAATACTATTAATTTGGTCGCAGTTATATAAGGAAAGATCGAAATTCCAGAAATATGTTCGATTTGTAAAAGAGTTGCTTGAACAAAAAGAAATGCTCACTGTAGATATACAGTGGTCTGTGAATTTATTCCTACAAAAAAAAAAAACAAATCACGTGCCAAAATATGTACCTGCTTGACTCAGGCCTCGCATATAACGGTTGCTTTTCTGTTTTTGTTGGACTGCTTGAAATTTCGAGCCGACCGCAGATTATGCATTCACATTTTATTTCGTTATTCTTCTTTTAATCCATACTATACATATTAGTCGGAGCATAAGGACAAACAAATTAAAGAGCATAAAAGAAGAATAAATAAATACAATGTGAATGAGCAATACATTGAACTTAGTTTTTTCACAATTTCACAAATTCAACATTATATACAACTGATATTTTCGGTAAATGTTAACTACGTGGACAACCTCTCCAAAATTAACGAAATTTTTTTCCTGGAAAAATTTTGTGGCAGTCGCTTCTAGTTTTTTTTTTTTAATGTTTAAAGTTTAGAGTTTTTCAGGCCAAAAATGGCTTGCGCGGGTCACTTGCTGTGTTGTTGTTGTTGGTTTTTTCTGTTTATTTGTGTTGCGAAGTTAGCTATAAAATAGCTAGTTTGAAATTAAAGCCATATTTCATTTTTACACATAGCTGTAAACTAGCTATAAAGTAGGATAACTGGCCACAATGAATGCGAGTCGTCTCAACACTATGGTGCGACATTGTAACGGTCAACAAAAAACATGAAAAACCACACAAAAAATGAACAACAACAACACAGCAAGTGACCCGCGCAAGCCTACCTTCATGATAAATCGGGTTCTATGCTGGGTATCCAGCACTCGAGAAACTAAAAATTATGCCACCATATAAAAAAACGAGGGCCAGTAATTTTTCGTTTGTGTTTTCTGGAGTCAGTATCCAGCAACGTAAACGGGATCCACGAATTTGTATCGATAGTATCGATATCACACGAATGTGGACTGTGAGAACAGCTGGATAGGGGTGCAAAAGAAAGAGCCATTTCTACGAAGCTCAAAGTGAAAGGTGGGGTAAAGTTGCGCAAAACCAAAAAGAGATATGAAATGTTAGTGAGAGAGGATTGCTTGATAAAAGCAATTAAGGCAATATCATGGCTTTAGCGATCACGGAAACAGAGTTCATTTTGATAATTTGGACATTTGACGCCTCCAACTGTGCTGTACTTCGTCTTATAACCATATGTGCCGCTACCAACACAATCCCTTCATCGTCAGAATTACTTTCATTCCTTTTTTTAATTTTAGTTTAATTTTCAAAATTGGCGCTGTTTACAAAACACAGCTGATTCATGAGAGTGGCAAATCCCTTTTTAGGTTCTTGGTCACATTACATTAGCTGAGTTCCACATATCCGAAATAATGAGCAGCTTGGTTTCAGTAAAATTTCGCGGTGCTGGATACCAGCCTTATCCAGGAAAAAAATTTCGTTAATTTTGGAGAGGTTGTCCACGTAGTTAACATTTACCATATTTTCATTATTTACATGCGTATTTATTTAAACAATGCACTTACCTGGTAGTAATAAATATTATAGATATTTTTCACTAAATCACTGCATTTTCGCTACCAACTCTTTCCGCACAATTGTAACAATGTAACGTAATAGGCAAATGCAATGCGAACAAAGCAAGAATGCTCTGCCGACGCAGGCGCAAAAGAGACGAAAAGAAGAAAAACCAAATTCTCTTGTACTTCGCACGATCGGCAGAGCCGATCTATTGCGATCGCGCGGGAAAGAAGGAAACAGAGAGAAAAAAAAGAGTTCGGTTTAGCGGGCGTCAACGCCTAGATAACATTGTCGTTGACATTCGTCATCGCTCATGGCTGGTACTGTAGGGTTGTCAAGTTGTGACGTTCATATATATGTATGCTGATGATGTTCACATGTTTGTTAGTCGTCCTATTATTAGAATTAATGACTGTATTCGTGTCTGTAATAGTGAATTGAAAAGTGTAAGTCAGTGGCCTAAAATTAATCCAAATAAGTCCAAATGTATAGTCATAGGCAAAAGAAAGTTCGACACTAATGCACTACGAAAATTGGCTATTGAAAACATCCCCATTGAATATGTAGAACGTGCAAACAACTTAGGTTTTATGTTTAACAAAACGTTGACATAGGATGATCACATAAACAGATCAGTCGGAAAAGATATTGGAATACTTAGGAACTTATATCTAACTAAAGATTTTCTACCAGTGAAAACAAGATAAGCAATTGCAAAAATCTACATCACACCAGTACTTTTCTGTGGTTCAGAAGTATTTTGTGACTGTAACTCCGCCAGCCAACGCAAGCTGCAAGTTGCTTTTAATAATATTGAGAGATATATTTATAACAGACGTAGAACTGACCATATTTCGGACGTAATGATAAAAATGTTCGATATGCCACTTAAATCCTGGATAGACCTTAGGGTCTTAGTATTGCTGCACAAAGTTATATACACCAAAGAGCCATCTTACCCATATGAGCGACTTAAGGTTAGCACGTCAAGACGGACGAAAAATATTATTTGCTTTAAATACAAGTACAAATGCACAATGAAACAGTTCTTGTATATGCTGTTCGAGTTTGGAATCATCTTCCCCACGCCATCAAGGCCATCAATGGGGTAATGGAGTTCAAAATCGCACTGGAGAATCATCTACTAACTACATAATTTGAATTTGAGATAGTAGAGAGGGGTTGAACGGAGAGTGAGAGTGGAATTCCTAGAAACTAAATTAAAACTAAACTAAATATTATATTATTGAATGTTAGTATATAAGTTCGAATGTATGTAATTGTAATCACTTCTTAAAGTTAGTAATTTAAATGTCAAGTGATACTGTTACACTAGGTCTGACTAGCGCCCTAATTTATAAGTATAAATTGCTTGTCGCGCTAGGATGAAATAATAATTAAATAAATAAATAATCATCGATTCATAAGTTAAGTTTGATTTCTTCTTGACAATGATTGAAATTCTTAATTGAAATTACAAACCTCCTCAAATTTAAGGTGTCCCATTTAAAAAAAAAAACTCGAAAAGACTTTCACAGTTTATACGACTCAACGGGGGAGGAGAACTCCTACGAATATGGAATTTCTTGGTTTCATTCCAGAATAAAGTGTATGGAATTTATTCTGAAGTAGTGAAAAAAAAAAACAAAATAAACAGGTTTTTACATTCGAAATAGGTAAACGGGGAAATAAAAAAACGAGGGGGAACGTTGTGTTTTTTATTGATCTACCTTACACCCGGTACTCAGTCAGTATATGTATACATACATACATATATGAGCTTGCGATTTATGCAATTTATTATATGTTCGTAAAAGGAACGAAGACAGACATGGCTATATCGACTCGGCTATTGATGCTGATCAAGAATATATATACTTTATGGGGTCGGAAATGCTTCCTTCTGGGCGTTACACACAACCGTTATCACCACAAATCGAATATACCCCTATACTCTTCGAGTACCGGGTGTAAAAAAATTGTCTGTAGTTAGTCTTTTCATCAACCTAAATTATATTTACCTGCCTCCCAAACCTTTTCCATGCAGGTAATTGGAAATACATTTCTTAAAGAGATAAACAATATATAGCCAGGTAGTACTTATAATACAATATTTAGCAATGTTACCAATTAAGAACACACACTCTACACCCAAATTTGTATGCACTCTTATTTTTCTTTATACCTGCCGCGTGTTCTTAACTCGAGGTATACCTAGTTTTTTTGAGGAATTTACGGATCCATGCTTCGCACAGTGGGGCCTTTGCTCATTTTACTTTTAAAAAATCATAATTTCTAAACTAATGAAGAAACTTAAAAAATTAAAATTCCCAAGCTTTAAAAAGAATGTTCGTCAAGAATGTCAGGTATCCGTGGTGCTTTAATAGTCAAGGTCAAAGCTAAGAACTATTTTCGAGCATATTTTACCTGTGAAATTTGAATTTAAAACGCTTGTTTTTGTTTGTTTTTTTTTGTTTTTTTAATCATAACTACACATTTTATATAATTTTATTATATCATTTTGTATTACATATTTGAATTATGCATTTATATCATTTTCATTCGTATTTCCGTATCCGTGCTTTGGGCAGTTAACTTTTAATCTTAGCTTCTGAGAGAATTAAGCTTGGATAACTTTCTTTCTACTCTGTATATCCTCACGAGGTGTATTATCCGTTTTTGTCGAATCCGACAAAGGAGGAACCGTCGACGACCTGAGGAGGACCTTTGCTACGTTCATCGAAGGTAAACTCGAACCTTCGATTTGGTCTCGACTAGCGGAACTTGAACGGCAGTATTCCAAATCTGCGGGGTGTTCCAAATAAAAAGATCCGATTGTGACATGGCAAGGACACGTCGAGGCTGGAGTTCACGCAAGTACTTCGTCCCTCCGCACCTTCCAAGTGGCGGATAGCTTCCGACCCTGGGGTATCCAATTCAACAGCCACGATGAAATCATGCTGCTGCAACGGGCCGGAGAGCATCGACGACAGACCAAGCAGTCACTTAGCTTGGAGTTGTTTGGAATCCAGTGCCAGAAACCCTTCTACATCAACGAGCAGATTTCGAAAATCAATTACGACATCTTCAGAGAGGCAATGAGGATGAAGAAGCGTAATGCTCTGTCGGCTGTCTTCACCCGCCGTGCTATGGTCTACGTTGTGTGCCTTTTTCAGATTACTGTGATACCTTACTTGACTTATTTTTTGTAACCGACTGTCATAAAATTTCTACTCACAGTCAACTATCAATGCCAATGTTTTCAAAACACGACCTAATATTCTTGATCTATAATTTTCATACTGACTTAACCGAAAGCAGAATAGTTTATAGAAATTTTAGAAATATTGACTATGCCCTGTTAAGTGCTGACTTTATTTAATGTGACTGGGACTCTTTTTATGACTATGCTAATATTAATTCACAACTGACTGTCCTACAAAATAATATAATGTATCCATATAATAAATCGATTCCGCTGGTTACAAAAACGGTCAAACCATGTGGAAGTCCCTGGTTCAATTCGAAAACTAAAATATTAATTAATAAACGTGTTACCGCTTTACAAAATGGAAGCGTTACAAAGCAGCTCACCATGCTAAACAATGTAAGATAATTGGGAAAAATGTGATACAGTTAATCAACTCAGAGAAAAAAAAAGTCTTTTGTAACAAATTTAACTTAGCGAGATCGAATCATCAGAAATTTGTATACATGTGTCCATATTTGTTTGCATATTGTTTAAACACCTGCTTCTACATTTTTACATTTACATGTAACACATTACATGTCAACACTCTTATAGAAATGGTCATCATCTATGATTCTGCGTTTTTAGTTTTATCGTATCAAAGTTGTGTATGCCACAAACTTTCGTCCTTTGTGCGGGCGGAATGGGGCGGGGCGAAATTTTGAAATACACTTGGAGTAGTGTGATAACACAGGAGACTGTATACACAACTTGGTTGCTCTAGCTTTAATAGTCTCTGAGATAAAGGCATTAATGAAGACGGACGGTCGAACAGACAGACATGGCTATATCGACTCGGCTATTGATGCTGATCAAGAATATATATACTTTATGGGGTCGGAAACGCTTCTTTCTGGGCGTTACACACATCCGTGATCACCACAAATTTAATATACCCCTATACTCTTCGAGTACCTGGTATAATTAAGTCAAATGACACTGGAATTGATGATGAATCCGAAATTCATTAAATGCTATTTCCAAAGATATTGCCGTACATAACCTACATATACAACACAGCGTTGACTCAATCCGTATTTCCTGATTCTTGGAAAGTAGCTCAAATACTTAAAATTCTAAAATCGGTCAATGAATATAGGCCAATTTCCATTCTACCGTACTTGTCAAAAATTTTAGAACGACTTATGACTAGTCAGATGACAAATTACTTGACAACTAAAAAACTTTTAACAAATAAGCAATCAGGTTTTCGAGTGGGCAGAAGTTGTTCAACAGCAATAATAAACGTAGTTGAACGTGTAAGAGAAAAATTGGTCTCTGACAATATAACGTTCCTGACCCTTCTAGATTATAGTAAGGCTTTTGAAACGGTTAACCACGAAATTCTTTGTTTTAAGCTAAGTCGTCTATGTAATTTTTCGCGTGCAGCAACAAGACTAATTGTTTCGTACTTGACTAATCGTATGCTGTCTGTGTGTATAAATAATATGTCCTCGTTGTTGAACTGCCGAGCTTTTTCGGCAGCGTAGTTTGCGATATATTAAGCTCGCGAGTTTAGTTTGATACTGTTTATTGTGGGGTATATATGTAAAAGGATAGCGAGTCGAAAGAATACTGGAAATGCACGACGCGTCTGTTTAGCTCGATTCAAGACCGGGTCAAATTGAAGACGCGAGGTGTCGGTTCAACGACAGTGTCGGTTGAAGAGCTAGGTCTAGACACTGCAAAGGCCGGCGGGCCGAATTGCCCGTGCCCTACTGCAAGCGACAGTGCGACAAATTCAGAGGGGAAAGCAATAGCGAAAACGAAAGATCAAGAGAGTGATAGAAAAGTCGAAAGAAAGAAGGAAAGAAGACGAGAGAACGGCTGGATAGGCTGCTGCCGTGCGGGAGCTTACATGTATATACATATGTGTGTACAATGTGCAGTGCAGTAGGCAGTACAAAAAACAAACAATAAAAGAGGGAATTTAATTTACTGCTGCACCACTGGCTATAATGTTTCCATCAACTCCCTTAATATTGGGCTGCGGAACCCGACACTCGTCATTACTTTGTGTCAAGCGTGGTGCTCCTCAAGGATCCGATCTAGGTCTATTATTGTTCTCTGTGTATGTCAAGTTGTGACGTTCATATGTATGCTGATGATGTTCACATGTTTGTTAGTCGTCCTATTATTAGAATTAATGACTGTATTCGTGTCTGTAATAGTGAATTGAAAAGTGTAAGTCAGTGGCCTAAAATTAATCCAAATAAGTCCAAATGTATAGTCATAGGCAAAAGAAAGTTCGACACTAATGCACTACGAAAATTGGCTATTGAAAACATCCCCATTGAATATGTAGAACGTGCAAACAACTTAGGTTTTATGTTTAACAAAACGTTGACATAGGATGATCACATAAACAGATCAGTCGGAAAAGATATTGGAATACTTAGGAATTTATATCTAACTAAAGATTTTCTACCAGTGAAAACAAGATAAGCAATTGCAAAAATCTACATCACACCAGTACTTTCCAAGGTATAGAAGTATTTTGTGACTGTAACTCCGCCAGCCAACGCAAGCTGCAAGTTGCTTTTAATAATATTGAGATATTGAGATATTGAGATATTGAGATATATTTATAACAGACGTAGAACTGACCATATTTCGGACGTAATGATAAAAATGTTCGATATGCCACTTAAATCCTGGATAGACCTTAGGGTCTTAGTATTGCTGCACAAAGTTATATACACCAAAGAGCCATCTTACCCATATGAGCGACTTAAGGTTAGCACGTCAAGACGGACGAAAAATATTATTTGCTTTAAATACAAGTACAAATGCACAATGAAACAGTTCTTGTATATGCTGTTCGAGTTTGGAATCATCTTCCCCACGCCATCAAGGCCATCAATGGGGTAATGGAGTTCAAAATCGCACTGGAGAATCATCTACTAACTACATAATTTGAATTTGAGATAGTAGAGAGGGGTTGAACGGAGAGTGAGAGTGGAATTCCTAGAAACTAAATTAAAACTAAACTAAATATTATATTATTGAATGTTAGTATATAAGTTCGAATGTATGTAATTGTAATCACTTCTTAAAGTTAGTAATTTAAATGTCAAGTGATACTGTTACACTAGGTCTGACTAGCGCCCTAATTTATAAGTATAAATTGCTTGTCGCGCTAGGATGAAATAATAATTAAATAAATAAATAATCATCGATTCATAATTGTCGCTCTATGTTCTTCAAATATGCGAAGGAGTCCTCTGAATTGATTAAATCAACTTTAAGCGACATACAAAATCAAATTAGCCAACTGAAATCTGTTTTTCAAACCAAGAGTGGAAAAACATTCACGGTTAATATTTTTAAGGTTAATATTAATATTGCTTTAATAGTCAAGGTCAAAGCTAAGAACTATTTTCGAGCATATTTTACCTGTGAAATTTGAATTTAAAACGCTTGTTTTTGTTTGTTTTTTGTTTTTTTAATCATAACTACACATTTTATATAATTTTATTATATCATTTTGTATTATATATTTGAATTATGCATTTATATCATTTTCATTCGTATTTCCGTATCCGTGCTTTGGGCAGTTAACTTTTAATCTTAGCTTCTGAGAGAATTCAGCTTGGATAGCTTTCTTTCTACTCTGTATATCCTCACGAGGTGTATTATCCGTTTTTGTCGAGTCCGACAAAGGAGGAACCGTCGACGACCTGAGGAGGACCTTTGCTACGTTCATCGAAGGTAAACTCGAACCTTCGATTTGGTCTCGACTAGCGGAACTTGAACGGCAGTATTCCAAATCTGCGGGGTGTTCCAAACAAAAAGATCCGATTGAGACATGGCAAGGACACGTCGAGGCTGGAGTTCGCGCAAGTACTTCGTCCCTCCGCGCCTTCCAAGTGGCGGATAGCTTCCGACACTGGGGTATCCAATTCAACGGCCACGATGACCCGCTAGCATTCGTAGAATTACTCGAAGAACGCGCTCTGTCATACGGTGCTGATGTAAATCATCTTCCGCGAGCCATGGTCGAACTTCTCACCGACCAAGCTATTCGTTGGTTCCTGACCAGCTGCCTCCAAAGTGGCTCGTGGACCGATTTTCGTCGAGAATTGTTGACTTTCTTTCTTTCCCCTTGACATTTTGAACAATTGGAAGATAAGATCCGGGCACGCAAGCAATTGGTGGGCGAGTTCTTCAAGGACTTCGTCATTGAAATCCGTCTGCTCATGCACCATGCTGGGTATGACGCGACTCAAGAACTCAAGCGTATCTATGACTTTGCTTTACCCGGCTATCAATTGTACGTGAGGCGACACGAACTCCAAAGTCTGGCCCAGCTCTCGCAACTGGCCGTAGAGTTCGAAAGTTTTCAGGAGCAAAACGACGCATGAAGCTGGAGCCCATCCGTAACCTATTCCCCTCGGAGGATACCCCGACGTGATCGCCCTGACTCGACCCCCGAATACAAGCAACCGGAATCCCACCAGATTCGGAACCCGTTTCGCCAAACGCCGGCTAGTACACCCATTGGAGAGGCATCAAACAAAATGATCCAGCACGACGTACCGCCCATCGCGAACGTACTCACGGCATGTCGACGATGCGGTGAATCAGACCATTTGGCTGCGAGTTGCCAAAATAGTCCCATCTTATTTTGTTGGGAATGTGGCAAACGCAACATAAGGACCATCCAATGCTGTCGACGAGAAGCCTCGGGAAGACTGAGAATACAGACACGGTAGCGACCCGAAGTTTCGTTAGTCTAGACCTTGCCCGACGCTTGACCACCGACACGAATGTACACGAGGCAGAGATGCAAATACGACTAGCGGACGGGTCAGTGAGGGAGATTACTCAAGTTTTACTCGCGTCCACCCAATTGCATATACTCAAGGTACGAATACCGCTCTTAATGCTGCCAAACATGGTCGAAAAGGTGATCCTAGGAATGGACTTCTAGAAACCACGATTCAGTGTGGCACTACGCGTCTACATCTACGAGGTCGCTGCATCAACGCCGACGAACCAGTGGTCACCACCAGCCACTTACTAAGAACAGGAACAATTGATAAGCCACGGAGACCACGGCTATGACATCACACACAGAGAACCAGTACAAAAGACAACGCCCACGGCATAATCAACGCAGACCAAGAATCCAAGACGAACAACAGAGAACATGCCCACGGCATCATCAACGCAGAGCAAGAATCCACACAAGCAACTGAGAACACGCCAACGACGTCATCAACAGAGAACAAGAATCCAAGACCAGCAGCAGAGAACACGCCTACGAGATTATTAACAGAGAACTTAATTCCAAGCCAAGTAACAGAGAATACGGCCACGAGAATACTAAGAGACTACGAGCACACGGACACCCATTGGAACTACGATTACGAGAATATCAAAGGAGATCACGGTTACCAGAACGCCCACAGAGAACACAATTACGAGGATCTCCTCTAGGACCACGCGTACGGTGGTAACTACAGAGGCCACGCACGGTAGACCATCAACGAAGCGGACGAGCTCGGTAGCTTCGACGGAGATAACAAGAGCCACAATGCCAACAGGGATCCTTACTTTGGAACCACAGCCGAGCCAGGGGACACGGACGCCCGTGGGCTGGTGACACCCATGAAATTTCGTCGAACTCCAGTTCTTGTCATCGCTTATATCACCGAATACTCCGCTAGATCAGACCCCTGCAGCCCATTACCATCCGTCCAGAGTATCCCGTTAAACCTCCGACACCGAAATGGATGAGCCCACCGAAGACGGACCGGCATTAGACATACAACCCTGAACCCCCGACATTGCACATCACATCCGCGAATTCTTAGACAAAGAACTCCCTAAATTCGAGGACCTACGGGGAATGACAGAACTAACAGAACACACTATTGTTATGAGAGATAGTCCAATAAAGCAACGATATTACCCGAAAAATCCAGCCATGATACGTATCATAGACAAACAAGTCGACTAGTTGCTAGCGGAAGGTCTAATCAAACAGTCCAGAAGCCTCAGAGCGCTCCGATCGTCCTCGTCCGCAAGAAAAACGAACAATGGCGTATGTGCGTAGATTTCCGTCAATTTTACGAACGCTCTATTCCGGATGCTTACCCGTTACCCAGGTTAACCATATTCTCGAACGCCCCAAGAACGCACTGTTTATCACGACCCCGGACTTGAAAATCGGATATTGGCAAGTACCCATGGTCAAAGATAGTCACGAAGCAACGGCTTTCACGGTACCTGAGAGAGGACTCTAACTGTGGAAAGTAATGCCATTTGGATGCCTTTCAACGTACCCTCGACACACTCATCGGCGCAGACATGGAGCCCTTAACGTTTGCATACTTGGACTATATAGTGATCGGTGGGAAGGATTATGCAGAACACAATGCATTAACACAATCTAAAGGAAGTTTAACGCCGAAAAATGTGCTTTCTTCCATCGCCGGATCAAGTATTTGGGCTTCGTAGATACTGAGAAAGGTATCCATACTGACCCAGACAAAATAGCAGCAGTGAAGGACCTGAGGCCACCCACCAGCCTAAAAGAGCTTCGTCAGTGCATAGGGATGGCATCGTGGCTTGCGCAGGTTTGTCCCAAACTTCGCCGCCGTAGTCCAGCCCATGTCTCAACTGCTGAAGAAGGGATGGACCCCGGAGCTACTGGATTTCTTTGACAACCTGAAAGAACTTCTAACCACCGCCCCCGTCGTCACTTGTCCAGACTTCCCTACAAACTGACGCGAGCAACTTCTTAATAGGCATCGTTTTTACTCAAGACAGTGAAGGCAAGGAACGAGTCATCGAATACGTTATCCGGCGCTTCAATAAGGCCGAAGAAAATTATTCCGCCACGGATAAAGAATGTCTAGCCGTGAAATAGGCAATCAGAAAACTCCGCTGTTACCTCGAAGGCTACCGATTCAACGTTATCACCGACCATCTCGCGTTAAAGTGGTTAAACACCCTCGAAAGTCCCTACGATAGAGTGGCAAGATGGGCACTCAAACTACAACAGTACCAGTAGGATGTACAGTATCGACCAGGAAAATAAGACGTCGTGACCAACGTATTGTCGAGACACCCCTTAGAAACGCTCGCGTAGATCGAAGAGGGAAAGACGGGCTGCACTTGGCTAAAACAGAAAATACAACAAGTACAAGACGAACCCCAGAAATATCCGGACTACGCGTACGAAAATGGACAACTCTACCGACACCTGGAACACCTAGCCGATGACGCAGACTACATTTCGTGGAAGCTTTGCGTGCTCAAATCCAGTTGCCTGTGGGTACTACATGAGTGTCATGACCAGCTGACCGCCGGGCACCTAGTCGTGCGGAAATCAATTACTAGGATATTGCAGAGATATTACTGGCCCGGCATGTACCGACACGTGCGTCATGCAACATGCAACAGAAGCCAGCCGGCAAAATGCTAACCATCCAAATCAACGAGCCATTCGCAACACTTTTTGTCGATTTCGTTGGCCCTCTACCACGCTCTAAGAGAGGTAACACCACTTTGCTAGTGTTCTTCGACGTCTTTTGAAAGTTGGTCGAATTGATTGCACTGAGAAAAGCCACCTCAATGAAACTCAAACGAGTTTTCTGGGAGCGAATCCTCAGCAAGTTTGGAGTTACGAACTTGTTCGTGTACGACAACGGCACTCTGATGTTATTGTAGTTCAGACAGTCTGTAAGAATGTCTTCGGTTGTGATGATTGCTCCACATCTGCACATTGGAGCTGAGGTTCCCTTGAGTATAGTCGGGTGTCATAGTCGTGTGCTCTATTCGGAGGGGAATGTATGCTGACCATTTGAGTTTTGATATATTTGGAGGTATCCTTGCGCCTGTGCAGCTGAGATTATAATTCCGGTATCAGTGGCTGAAGGTGGACCAATCTTCCATTTTTGTGAGAGTAAATATTGATACATTTTTTGCTTTAGAGGTGCGTCGTCCAACGGTTCGATCGTAACTAGTGGTGCTGATAGTGCATATCGGGCTGCCTGGTGCGCGTTTTAATTTTCGGAGATACCCATATGATCGGGAGTCCAGAAACGAACTATCTTTCCACGACTTTTAATAAGAAGATTTCGAATTTGAGCAATGGTTTGGTTTCCAGCGTTTAAGTTTCTTATAGTTTCGATTGTAGACATGCTGTCCGTACAAACTGATTCACATTCTGTTGGTATTCCGCAGGACACTATGGTGTTGTTGGAGTCGACAACCGAAAATTCTGCCCTGCCACCACGCAAGGACCCGTCGGTAAAAAGCCATCTCCAATTTTCGTACGCCTGACTGTCTTGCAGAAAACATTGCTTGTAAACGGTTTGAATTGTATTCCTGTTTTTTTGTTCGTGCAAACGGGTGCTTGTAGACGAACTGTGGAGAAACCAGTATGGGTAGCAGCTGTTGGACAGAATTTCGCTGCCGTAACAAGGGAAGTTTTTTGTAAAGTAAAGTAAAGACAAGACGCAACCATTCATTTGTAAGGTTTATTTGTGACTAAATATAATACTCTGCTCGCAGGCAGATAGAGACCGAAAATATGGAAAAAAAACAAAAAGGAGATAAGATAACGTCGTCTCTTAACGTCTCTCACTCATACGTTTACATATTTGTATGTATTTTTGTATATATGTATGTATTCTTTTAATAAACCTTCCAACCTTAGGTAATCGTAGGAAAATGCTAAGTGTGATTTTTGTGCACAACTTGATGAAGGGTAGACGTAGATAGCCCTGACCTGTTGAGCCACATAAACTTTACAATTCCTATTTGAAGCACTAGAAACTATACACCGTTGTTTCTTCCGCCTTGTAGATCGAATTATTCCGTGCATGAACCGTTTAGGGTCCTATGCTCGGATTATAATTCCCTCTACCATATTATAACTACTACTAACTCCCTTCCTAGTCTTAAATTACTGATACTCTCATATCTATCTCGTCATTAGAAATTACTTAGTTTTTTATCTAGATTATTTCTACTTTTCCCCAAACACTAGTCTAACACCTATCTTTCCTGCATGTCCGCAATTGGTTCGATTACGAGTCATGCGTTATGCGGCAGCGACCCTCGGTCGGTTGGGCAGGAGGAGGGCTGCGTTCTTGCCTGGGATCCGCGCGTAACAGCTATCTGCTGGTGTCGCTTGGGCCACTTGATGGTGCAGTCATTGCATATCAACGTCCTAAAGATGTCAATAATTGCGTGCATTGCTAGAGATGATCATTCTTCAACAGCAGCTGACCTTAGGTAAAGGTGGAACGTTGGCGTAGCATGGCGAATTCTGCTACTCTTCGGATTGTAGACATATGTAACTCTGATGAATTCCGTTAGGCGTGTGTTGGATTTTTGGGATCAGTTGGTGGCTTCTGTTAGTCGTTCGGTAACAGACGGGATTCCGGCTTCGGCTAAGATGCATTTGGTGGGCGATGTGGGGCTGAATTATTTTAATGTTTGAAAGGGAAACAATTGCGAAGCATTGGGTACGATATTTGGTCAAAACCTGGTGTCTTGTCCTTTGCGTGGTGGAGTGTAGCTTCTAGCGCAATAGGATTGATCGGACATTCAAGATGTCTTGCCGCTATTTTCAGGCGAACAGGAGAACAGTGCGTGTTTAGGGAATGATTTTTCTTCGTGGGATAAACACTAGAGAAGTTTCGGTCCTCGGAGTATTGTGAACATTTTGTTCCCAAAGCTTCGGCAATCTTTATTTGGTCGGTCAGGACGTTTAGGTTATCATAAAGGTACTTAAGTGGTGGCTTGGGTATACCAGATTCTTTGTGGGGTGGACTTAGGAGTGATTTGGGATGTGAAATTTTTTAGTGACTTTTTTTTGGCTTGTTTGGCCAGTCTTTTAAACTGAGCATTTGTTTTGTATGCTACCAGAGATTCTACGGTCATGTTTTGCTTATATAGGTTCCAGTTATTTTGTTTATTATCTCGTAGGTGGCTATGATTGCTGATCCACCAGTAGACTGTTTTCTTGTGTGGGATGTTCTTTGTTTGGGGAAAAAAGTTGTTTGCTGTTTTGCGTATTGCCTTTGTTAATAACGCTACTTTGTGGTTCTGTGCAATTTAGATGCGATATTCCACTTGCATCTGTAAGAAATTTGGGGAGATGTCATTGAAACGTCTATATGTATGTGTAAAAGTACGATGAGTGGAGAAATGGGTAGGTGATCAATCATTTAGTACTTCTAAGTTAGCCTGTGAAACTGCGCTTTCGAATTTCTATCCGCGTAAATTGGCTGTATGGGCTCCCCAGAGCGGGCTCAGTGAGTTGATATCCCCAAGAACCAGGGGTTATTGGAGATCTTGGGATTGTCAAGATGTTCGCAGTCGAGAAACGTTTTATAGGTGGAATGTAAAGATTAACAATTTGAAATTTAAGCTAGTGTTAATCAAGAGGCTGACACTCAGTAAAGGCGAGTTTATTTGACTACAAGTATGGGGTAAAGATCGTTTAACAAGGAAACCGATTCCTTGTTTGATAACATTGTGCTCATTATTTATCATCCATTAAAAGAAGTAGTTCTTAATAGTTGTTAATGTAACCATTTATGTTCCATTGGATTATAGAAATGGCCATTTGAGTTTGAGAAAAGTAGATATTATATGTCTATAGTGGATTAATAAATTGAGAGGCCTTGATTAGGTAACAAGGTCGATCATTTCGTCATCGGTTATGGTTGGTGAGGGTGTTGCGGAGGTTTTTCTTTCTTTGTTTGCGTTTGTTTTTGTGTAATACATTTGAACTGTGATGATTTCTAGAGACGACAATTGAGGGTCTGGTGCTGTTTTTGTTATTTTTTTGGATGGGGGGATGGGAGGTGTTCGGGAAGTGCACATGTAACACAAGCTGGAATATTGTTACAATGCTTGATCGTATGGCCGAGAAGCTGGCATTTGAAAATATCTTTTTTTTTCTTTTTGGGGCAATCACGCAGTGCACTGAAACGATTTTCACCAAGATTGGGAGGCCCTGGGGCCATGGTAACTGTTTTATCACTACACGCGAGTGGGGTAATTGATTGCAAAAAAAAGAGATTAGTGAAGATAAGCGATCTGCCGGTTTACAAATAACTAAGAGCGGTGAAGGTAACTCGTTAAGAGTTAGTCGTTGACTGAAGCCGGAAGCATATAATGAAACCTTCTGCTACTTTTCAAATAAGATAATACCATTGGATCTATCATCATCTGAAATTTCCAAAATAATATTGTTTTTAAAACAAAGAAGGATTAATGCATACTGGGTGCCAATAAAACGAAACAATGGCCTTATGCCATTCATGATCAGCTTGCCAGGAAAAAGGTGGCAGAAAGTTATTGATGAACATATACTACCAGTTCATTTAAAATCTGATCTTTACTGCCTGGCACACAACTTAGACAAATTAATAATTGAATTAAGTGATTGCATAAAACTTTTACACACGGCCTGTGTTTTTAAACGTAGTCTTTTATCTAATTCAGGACGTTCAGAAGGATTTGGAGCTAAAAGCTATCAGCCAAATAAAGGCTGCGGTGTTAATTGGAAGGAAAAACCCCTTAATCCTGTGCACATCAGTAAATGCTTTGAAAAACGGAACTGGATTAGAATTGAATAAAAAAAGAAGATAATTATTTGTTTAAACTTTATAGCTTTGTTGATAGGCTTCCTGAAGAAAATATAGTAATAATGAATATCGGGTTTCCCAGAACGATATAAGTCGTCTATATTCTTAAACCATAGCCAGTGGTGCAGCCTAACTTTCGCTATCTATCTTTCGCTTGTACTCAGCTTAGCAGCATTGATGCTCTAGCGCACTCCTTCTATTTGCTATTTTTGGTGTATCTCGATTGTATAAGATTCGAGCTGATCTTGCAGAACTAAGATGATCCATTTCGATGAAATTCTGCACGACATTCTCTGGCGATGGCGTGATCAAAGACTATTACGCCAAGCTGTGTGCGCTGTGCTATTGGCTGATTCTCATTTCCTCGGCGGATATCTGAGAGCAGGATTAGTGGGATTACGTCCGCTCCCAGCCGAAAATCAATCCTTTGTGTTTTGTAGAATATGGGATCGGTGAGTTATATTTCGTTCAGATAAAGTCAAGAATTTAATGGATTGTGCAGGTAATTCCGATGTAATCGTTTTAAGTATAAACGCTGTTTTACTTTTTACCCGGTACTTAGTCAGTATATACATATGAAAGGTTACCATTTATATATTTTATATATTATATGCTCGGAAATCTGTCTTCTCTACATTTTTACAAGTGCATCTTTACATATGTACGACTCCTCGAAGTGTGTGCGGGAGAGAGAGAGGGAATGAAAAAGCCCTTCGAAGGTATTGCACATCCGCTGAAAAGTAATTTGTTCCTTCTGGTTATAATAATGATCCGACCTGATTTATATTCAGCAATCTGGTAGAAAAATCATTCTTTATGATTCAGCGTTTTTTGTTTTCTCGTATCTAAAAAATCTCCTGACGGTCAGACCGTGGAGAGCAGTAATTGCCGATTAAGAGCATCCCCATCCATTGGATGTACCTGGACAGGATCTTTGGGTTGGTCTCGTAGATGTCCAAAATGCCCGTAAGGAACCATAATACTTTAAGAAATTTTAAATCTCCAAAACTATCAGAAACAGTCATTTTGGGCGACAGCAGAAAAAAAAAGTTGAATTTTGTTGAGAGAAGACGCAATACAATAGAAATAGCCTCTTTGATTTTGCTTGGAACACACTACAGTGATCCTTGAGCCTGAAACAGTGACTGAAACAGTGATATTGAGCTCGTTACAGTAGACCACCCCTCCCACGCGGTTGTCTAGCCTTGAGCCATCAGTATATATGTGAACTGCATTTGCAGGTCTAGGTTCGCCCATCTGCCAGTCCTCTTTGTCAGCCCATTTTGACATTTTGTTGAGAGTGATTGGCATACACTCACACAGAGTCTGCGGAAATGAGAGAGAACTATGGACGCTATGGCGACATCATCCGCTTATGCCACCACGCAATGTGATCGTGTGTAGGGCCGTTTCGGTGGATCTTCCCTTCCGATAGGCGTGCTGAAATTCTGAGATGAGACAGGGCAGAATTTTCGCCATGATGTGTCGCCCCAAAAGTCGTTCCATCGTCTTCAGAAGGAAGGACGACAGACTTATGGGTATTAAATCCTTGCGGGCAGCATCCGAGGGCTTGCTTGCCTTTGGTATCCACACAACTTTGGTATGAAGCCAGGTGTCAGGGATTTGTCCGTGGGATAAAACTCCCTTGTAGATACTTTTGAGCCAGCTTATGGCTCTTTTCTGTGTGTATCAGTTGGGCAGGAATAATGCCATCTGTTCCAGACGACTTGTACGGCTTAAAATTCCTGATTGCCCAGGAAATTTTCTCTTGGCTCAACAGGCTCCGGATACCTAAACCTGGACTGGGAGTTCTAGAAACAACAGACGGAGGTGCAGTGTATTCCGGTCTGATTACGTTGCAGCCTGGAAAGTGAGTATTGAGTGGAAGATTCACCGACTCTTCACTGAACGTAGAGCAAGACTGGTCGGCTTTCATCAGGTAGCACAAGGTGGGTGTTGTCTTCAAGAAACCTTGCGCAAGGGCGAGGCTTCCGAGTTGATTTCGATTTCTTCGCAGAACTTACGCCAGGAGGCACGTTTGGCTCTCCTAAGTTCCTTGTTATAGGTTGAAAGACTGGTCTTGTAATCAGCCCAGTTCTGCTCAACGTTCACAGATTTTGCCATATTGAAGAGTCTCCGCGAGGCTTTGCGTAGTTCCCCTAGTTTCGGAGTCCCCATTCAGGTTTCTTCTGTATCTCGTGGGAGGCAACTGTGAGGTCCAGGACCTCCTTGCGGTACTTGATGACAAAGGTGGGATCATCACCCCGATTTAAGATGACCATTTGGATGGTCAGTAGTTAACTGAAGAGATACTCACCCCGTCCGTTGCCGTCAGTGCTTCCCCATTGACAGTAGTGTGCATTGGCGTCGCACCCAACAATTAGGCCGGTATCATTGACCTCACAGTCGGCGATGAGCGCACGGAGAGACAAGAGGAGAAAGAAAGCGTCATGACCCATGTAGCTGGAGCAAATCCTCAGTGCACTCTTCTGTCCTTCGAGGCTCACTGCTGGGTGGTCTTCATTCCTGAAATTTGGGAGGAAAAATAAGTGTATATCTCCTTTTGCGAGAATGGTACTGACTGAAACTGACATTTCTTAGACTCACCTCCACCATTGTCTTCTTGAAATCGCTGTCCAGGGACTCTAACTCCTTCCCGATTCCTCATAGCCGCCCAGGATGTCGTCTGACACCATAGACATCGTGTCGCTGCAAGTTTGGCTGCCGGTGGCTCCGCGGGCTCCAGGTCTGGCTCGACCGCTGCTTTCAGGCTGCTTCCTTTGCTGTCGGACTCGAAGGGGATCACGGTAACCTTTCAGTAACCGTAGTCCACCACCACCATCACCAGCCCGTCTTCTCGAGCAGCCTTACCAACTCCTCATTGATGACGAGGATCACCTGGCATCTCTGGCCAGATGCCCCCTCCACCTTAGCCACCTTCCAGTTTCCTGCAAGAGCTTGAGAATTTTATCAGGCTCTGCAGGTTTCGCGATACCCAAACTCGGGCTCTTGGCATGCTGGGGACATCCTCCCAATTTAGGGCCTCCAGCTTGGCTCCTGGATAGGCCTCACCTAGCGTTACCACCACCTTGATGTAGAGCGCCGCCGAGCAAGCATCTTGGAAGGCGATGGCTTTCACCCTACCTTGATGCCACCCGGCGTCCTCACATTTGGAGATCGGCTTTCCGTTTTCCTCTAGCTCCTGGAGGAAGCAGTCCTGGAGCTCAGTCTCCACCAGGCTCCACTAGTCCCGAGGGATAAGCCCATCTCTGGCGCCCCTGTCTAGGACGTCAATGAGTGTTTCACCCCTCGCCACCTCGGCGAACGGCGTGCTGGACCTGTGTGGCAGCATCTTCCGCCGAACGCTGCCGCTTACATAAGGCCTTGGCTGGACCCTTACCAACTTTGGCTAGCTGTTAATTTGGCAGGATCTTCTTTGCCTATTCTAACTGCTCCATTCCGTTGGCAGACGAAATTAAAGTCGGATCATCATTGGCAAGGGACAGTAGCGCCTGTTGGGTTTGTTGAGGGTTCCTCGGTCCTTGGGTGCTTGCCAGCCGCGGTATCGCTTTGCGTGGTAGTCACCCTGGGGCCTCCAGACGTAGATTGACCCGATTGGTTTTTCGGACCCCTCCTCGCACCGCTAGCTATCTCGAGACAGTGGACCGACTAAGTCTCTTCCCACGTCTTACTCGTCACTGGTTTCCCAGTTGCAGATTTAAAGGGATTGTCTTTTGCCACCGAGCTCCTTTGAGGTATTTTTCAATTTAAACTTTAATCTGGAGGTTAGCAGGTATCCAGAGTCCTCATATTAGGGACCGAGCAGCTTCGTGTCACCTTGGATTGGGGTAGTTTTACTGCCGCCCTCGCGATGAGAGTATAGTTGCACTTTCGCCGGTGTTCACAGTTACGTCAAGTGACGGTTTGCTTGTAAAAAATCTGTATTCTGTGGCATGGGGTACCGTTGCCTCAGTTTCAGGCAGGCCCTTACCAAGGCGACAGTACCCCCGCCCAAGTACAGAACCGTCATCCGATGGTCTCCCTATAACACCCGCCGGCTGATGGCCGACTATAAGAGTTAGAGCAGCCAAATATATAAATATTCGGTAAGCTGTTTGCATTTAAAAGTAACATTTATTTTAGTAGTTTTATTATCAGATTTTTCTTTTTCTCTAAGATTTGGCTTGAAAATGTCCAAAACTCGGTGCATCTTTATTTTGTTTATACATATTGGAAAATCGTAGTATAATCGCACAATCATAAGTAACTCACTCAAGCAACTCCTATTAAATTTTCGTAGAGTGAACCTTCTTATATTCGGCTGTATTTGACTTCCTTCTTTATACCCAGTACTCGAAGAGAATAAAGGAATATTAAATTTGTGGTGATAGTGGATGGGTGTGACACCTAGAAGGAAGCGTTTCCGACCACATAAAGTATATAAATTCTTTATTAGCATTCATTGATATGTGACCGAAATATCCAGAGGACAATGAGGTGGGGTGCCCGGAGCCAAAGCAAACACTTTGATTATATGTATTTAATTTAGAATTTAATGAAGATGTAAAAGGTAATGATATTGACGGCAGCAGTATGTAGCTGAATCGGTTAGACCGGGGTGATGCTGTGATCGATGTACGTACTTCGCTCGAGTTTGGAACCTTGGGTGATGTAAAACCGAACACTTTGTGTAGTATTTTTAACGAATTGGAATTTAAAGTCTTTAATCAGAGTTGGGACACAAGACTCGCGGGATGGACCAGAATTGAAGGGGGCGATAAGAAGAAAACGAAGAATACGACTATACTATGCTATGCTTCCTAAACATAATTGTTGCTTCTAGAAGGTATGTGTAGATGTAGTGAAGTAAATATTGAAAATTTAGAATGGCTTTTCTAAACACGAAAAAACTGAGAACTTTGGGTTGCTGCAATAGTTTATTAAAATACGGTACGAAATGATGATCTGCTTGCTCTCGATTAGATATTTTTCAAAGACTATAAATCAGTTTTTTCTTCAGCCTAACTAACCTGCGGGGGCAAAGCGTGGTGAATTCGCCAAAGTCGAGAAAGCAAGCTTGTTTTAGCGCTACCGCCTTGCGCTAAACTAACTCACAATAGACTTCGTATAATTTCAATTCAAAATAGGCAAACATAAATACAATTGATAAAAATGCGAAACGACGAAACACCGTCCCCGTTGAAGGCCTGCAAGGCTTTAACATACTGGTAGCGGCTACAACTTGTGGATGGCTCGCCGAAACTCTGCTCCATCACTCTTCCGGACGACCTTGACCATGCCGTCCTCTCCTGCGTGCATAGCGATTATTTTTCTGATAAGCCACTCCTGTGGCGGAAGATTGTCCTGGACACGATGACGAGGTCTCTTTCCCCTACATTCGGCTGCCACTCGTGCCATTTTCTGCGAACTTAGAGCCCCCGACGCCGTAAATTGCAAATGGGCGAAGAGGACGGAGTCGATCTGCTGGTACATTTTTCATAAGTTGCGTCAGCAATCGCGGATTGCACTTACAGCAGCGCATACATGATCGAATTGTCTGATTGCAGACCTCCGTTCACTATCCAAACACTCTGTCGAAGGAGGCTCACCAGTGCTCGTGGACCGACATGAAAATTTGAATGATGCAGATGACAAACTTAGCTCACCACAATTTTAAAGCAAAGAATCAAAGAAGGAGCTTTAGTTAGTCGCCCCCTACTGACAACAACGAAAAAGTACACCAAGTACTTGTGCCTTCATGCATGAGTGCGTTCAACACTAACTCTAAACACTAAACACTAGGACCAACTCTAGATCCTTTCCAAACTTTTTCGATTTCTTGGTACTTGCGATGTTGTATGATCTCAACAATTTTATGGAATGCTTCATTATATTCGATCAGTCAGTTGTCAATTTTAAATTTGAAAGCATCTAGCATTTAGGCAACAATGATATTCCTAACGCCTTAGTTGACTCTGAATCCGAGATCGTTATGGGCTTGGCTGTGCTCTCAGATGCGGTGATCTCAGGTGAGTTTGAAAACCACTTTGCCAATTGAAACCCTGCGGTTTGAAGAACTTGGGGCACTTTAGACTTTATTTTTGTTAGCTCCTTTACGCATGCAGCACCTGAGTCGTCTTCTGATAGAGATTTTTACACAACTTGTGTTCAGGTGTAGCAATTTCCTTTGGAGATGGCATTTCTTCCATTGACCAAAATTTTTGCATGGTTGTATCGATAGACTCTAGTAAATCTTCACTGCAAATCAAAATGTTTCCACTTTGGGGAGCAGAACTCTTCCCGAAACAACTCAGCCAAGAAGAGTCCAGTCTGGGGACAATCCTTCACTGACTGGTCAGGGTGATAACCTGAGTATTATTTAAGAATCGGAAAATCGAAGGAGATCTCAATACCATTGTTAGAGGTAGATATCAGATATATAACCTGTATTAAAATATTGATTAAACAGGCACTAATTCGGGTTTACTAAAGTAATGCTTTATTGTTTGTTGGTGATCGGAACTGCACTAAACTTCTTCATCATAGCGGCCCCGCTGCAGCAGCCGAAAGCTCTGATCTCTAGAAAGAGCGCAAGCAGATAAAATCAGAGCGTGAGCTTTAGCGGGGAGAGCGCCTATGGAGGCAGATAACATACAAGGCAAAGCAAACAAGCAATTGTACTCGATGGCATTTACTTTAATTTAATTTACGTCGTTCTGCTCCGAATATCCTCCCCCCGTTGAAAGAAAATGGCTTTCAATTGATCCAATAACGAAGGGCAGGACGGCTAGCTTCGCAGCGGCTCTCTTCACTAGACCCGTCGCTGTTCGAACCATTGCGACTCTGATGATTCCATCTTTACCTGGTATGGCCTGCTCGACACGGCCAAGAAGCCATTTGAGGGGTGGCAAGTTTTCATCCTTTAAGAGGACGTCGCTTCCAATCCTGATGTTTGACGTAGAGTCTCTCCACTTGCTCCTATCTTGCAACAAAGACAGATACTCCATGCTTCACTTTCGCAAGAAGTTCTGTTGCACTTGAGACACCTGATGCCAACGATTTAGACGGCTAGCGTTGAGATGTGTAATGTCCGGTTCTGAAAACGTTGTAAAGCTCGAGCCTTTTAGAATGTGAGCTGGCGTAAGCACATCTAGACTGTCAGGGTTTTCTGAAATTGGATAAAGTGGTCAAGAGTTAAGAATGGCAGAAATCTCATATACGAGAGTGCGTAGCTCTTCAAGAGTCAGCACTGTTGCGCCAACGACTCGATAGAAGTAGTATTTTGCCGACTTGACAGCCGCTTCCCATGGCCCGCCAGAGAACGAGGAGGGATAAATTTCCAGTCGATTCCATCGTTTAGGCAAGATGAAGCGATGACGGAGACGGTTGGCTCGCTCCTTGAGCTCCAGCAGCTCAATTCTTGCACCCACGAAATTGTTTGCGTTATCCGTCCACAAGGTCCGTGGCTTGCCCCTTAGGCTGATGAAGCATCTTAACGCTGCGATGAATGAGGCTGTGGTTAGATCCTTGATGACCTGCAAATGCGTGGCCTTTGTTGAAAAACAAACAAATATTGCAATATAGCATTTGCAGGGTGGTCTGTTCCGAACATCAGCCTTATGATAGAAAGGCCCACAACAATCGAATCTAGTCGTGTGGAATGCGGGGTTCGGTCGGACGCGATCCGTTGGCAAGTCTCCCATCACGGGCTCAGCCAAGCTTGGCTTTGCCCGAAAGCATCGTACGCATTTGCTTGTGACGCTTGCAACTAGTTTTCGCCCCAACGGGCCAATATTTTTGACGAAGCGATGCAAGTAAAGCCTGTGGACCAGCATGCAAAAACCTTTCATGATAGAAAGTTATAATTGCCTTCGTAACCGGATGACCCTTTGGCAGCAATATTGGATGCTTTGCATCGTAAACCATTTTTGAATTTTGTATCCTTCCGCCTACACGAAGCAGTCCGTCACCACCGAGCATCGGGCGCAACGAAAGCAACTTGCTCTTGGCAGGAAGTGCCCTGTTGGCGTTGAGTGCAGTGAGCTCCTCAGCGAAATTAACTTGCTGGATACTCTTTATCAAAAGACGAGTGCCGCCGGTAAGGTCCTGCACAGTGAATAGGCAATAGAATAGGCTCAAAACGAGCGGATCATAAAATCTGGCTAAAGAAGACAGGACTATACTCAGGTACTGTACTGTACGGTACAGGTACTGTGTGGGCAGTTGTTTAAACCTATCCATAAATTCTTCGTGCTTTCCCCCGATATGGAAGGAGTCCTTTATAACTCCTCTCCATAAGAAAGGTAGCAAGTCTTAATGAACTATAGAGGAATATCTAAGTTATCCGCTATTCCTAAAGTGTTTGAGAACATTTTAACTCCGCACCTGCACCACCTATGCAGATCACTAATATCTCTAGCTCAACATGGATTTATAAGGCGGAGATCAACCACAACTTATTTATTGAAGTTTACCTCCTTCATATTTACAGGCTTTTAAGGTAATTTCAAGACGAATGTTGTTAACACTGTTTTTATTAAAGCGTTAGACTCTGTAACCATTCTCTCCTAGCACAAAAGCTCGACCTTCTAGGGTTCCCGCCCAATCTCCTGAGATGGGTTTCTAGCTACCTTTGTTCTAGGTCTCAAAGAGTCCTTTTCAAAAACTCCCTGTCCTCTCCAGTTATGGTGACTTCGGGTGTACCTCAGGGCAGCCATCTAGGCCCCTTACTCTTTACACTCTTTATAAATGACCTACCTTCTGTATTAACATACTCTTGAGTACTTATGTATGCGGATGATGTTAAGCTCTGTGTCCAGTATAAGGACATTTCTTCTCAATCCAGGTTGCAATCCGATCTCGATAGATTTCAGTCTTGGTGTTGTGCACATTTATTAAACCTTAATGCTTCAAAATGTAAAGTAATGACTTTTCATCGCTCCAGCGCCTTTCTGGTTCCTTACACCCTTTGTGGGGTCCTTACATTTCTACCATGGTGAATAAGGCCATGGGCGTGCTTGGGTTTATAAAGAGGTGGTCAAAGGAATTTGACGACCCCTATATAACAAAGACTCTCTACACCTCTCTGGTTCGTCCGATTTTAGAATACGGCTCTTGTGTATGGTGCCCTCAGTACAACTTACACCAAGACCGTATAGAATCAGTTCAGAAAAACTTTTTACTTTTTGCTCTTCGCGGCCTCAGCTGCTCACCTTCCAACCTTAGCTAATCGTAGGAAAATGCTTGGTGTGATTTTTGTGCACAACTTGATCAAGGGTGACGTAGATACCCCTGACTTGTTGAGCCGCATAAACTTCACGATTCATATTAGAAGAACTAGGAATTATACACCGTTGTTTCTTCCGCTTTGTAGATCGAATTATTCCTTGCATGAACCATTTAGGGTCCTATGCTCAGACTATAATTCCCTCTACCATATTATATCTACCACTAACTCCCTTCCTAGTCTTAAATTACTGATACTCTTATATCTTTCCCGTAATTAGTAATTACTTCGCTTCTTTAGTTAGATTAGTTCTACTTTTCCTCGAACACTAGTCTAACACCTATCTTTCCTGCATGTCCGCGATCGGTTCGGTTAACGAGTCGCGCGTTATGCGGCAGCGCCCCTCGTTCGGTTGGGCGGGAGGAGTGCTGCGTTCTTGCCTGGGATCCGCGCGTAACATCCATCGGCTAGTGTCGCTTGGGCCACTTGATGGTGCAGTCATTGCATACCAACGTCCTTAAGAAAGAAAGGACAGTACGCTTGATGATGCACCTTCTGGCATGATTTTCGAAAAATGTAACAGTAGGTTATCCGAGTTGGGATCCCATACGAGCCCCAAGGCCTTCGCTATGTCTGTTCCATCATGGATCTTAAGCAGCTTTTCCCTGTCCTCCGCATGCTCCTCTTCAAGCACTCCAGGCTCATTCAAGCAGCATTTGCGTATAGGAAAGTGTCCTCTTTACAGGAGCCCTTTTACTTGACGACGGATCACATTAACTTCCTTAATGGTGTCCCCGCCGGAGATGAGATCGACTACGTAGAAATCCGCACAAATTGCGAAAAATGCATCGGGCTTTGTTCCATACGTAATGGTCTCTTGCTTGTAAATCTTGATTTCATCAGTAGGCTTTTCACGCCAAAGAATGCATTGCAAATATTCATCCGGGTGTGAAATCCGTACACAGCGATACATCTTGCAGATATCTCCACAAAGTGCAATCCTGAATTACCTAAACCGAAGCAGTATGTTAAATATTTTTGGCTGAATCGTTGGGCCAGCCAGCAATAAGTCATTGAGGGATCGCCCGGATGTGGTCTTTGCAGATCCATCAAAAACAACACGTAGTTTCGTACTGCTGCTGTCGAGTTTTTGCTCGTTTTCTCATTTTCCAAACGAGAGGAGCTTTCCTTGAATAAACGCTCGCAAAGTAGATCCTCACTCGATGCAGCTGCCTCTGATGTGTAACAATTTTCAAGCTCCCAAAAACGATTTACAGCATCCGAAAAAGAATCCTCGCCTTCCTTTGATGCGGGGGTTCCTGTTGCCGTAGACAGAGCGACTCGATTGTTAGTGGTGTGAGCCAGCTCTCCAGCCAAATGCATCTGCCCAGCACAGAGCAAATCAAAACATATACCAGCGCCTAACAGCATATCGATTCGGTGAGATCTAAAAAACCAACGTTTTCAGCTAAATTTATGTTCTTCGGTACGTCCCTGTAACGGGGGCCTGAAGCGACATGAAAAGTGTTGTGCAACGGTAGAAAGATTTCGAATCTTAACAGGCGAATGCAGAGTCGCAAGGGTTATTTCGCCTGGGTAGGGCCATGCAAGGTTGCTGAGACCGAAGTTGACAGGTCAAGTTAAATATTAAAAGGGGTGAAGAGATCGTGACAGGTGACAGGAGGGACTAGAAACTTCCTTTTCCGGCTGGATCTAGACCACGACGGTTGGCTGACCTCAACTCAAGAATCACAAAAGTAAAAAAATCGACAAAAAAGTGTGCCATCGGCGGTCGGAATAAAGTGCTACGGATTCCTCCAAAACCGGACAGTTCCTCCAGACAGTGATTCGCCACTGCGATCCCCGCCCAAGTCAACCGCTAGGCCGGAGCACCTCTACACTGCGAATTGCGCCAAGGCAATCGCCCGGCCACCGCGCCTCTAAACTGCGATCCGCGCCAAGTTCACCGGTCGGCCAGAGCGCCTCGCTATTGCGATCCGCACCAAACGCTCTTCCCACGCACCTTAAGGTCGCCCACTCAGCCAACTGCGTTTTCGGCAGCCCACCTCGGTACTGTCCCGCTACGGCCGTCCAGATCTGGGTGTCGGCGCAGCCAACCACTGCTGCTAGCGGTACTAGCAGTAAAAGGCTCTAGTCCAGAAAGAAGTACAGAAACAAAAACGTTTATACAGGCAGCAACGCTTCCCGAGAAGTCAGACGCAGAATTCAACAGGCGATAAAAATCGCTCTCTTCGACATGATATAAAATTATAAGATACTGAATATTAAGATTGAGGAACACCCTTAGTGTGGAGGATAAGTAAGGGATCTGTGCGGGTCATGGATCCAAAGCGATAAGTAGTCAAATATGGTTCAAGACAAGCAGGCTTCTCCAAATAATCTCTAAATTTGTTATGAACCTCTTGGTGGTGGGGCAAGGCCCGCTAGCCAGTCATCCCAGGGCTGGGTGTTTCCCAAGCCCTTCGGTCGTACAATAAACCAACAACTTGGACATCTCTGACTCAAAAAGGACAAAAAAAAAATATATATATACAACACGGATTTTACTCGACACCTGATCTACATAACTCACAAATAGACGTGGAGCTGTCGAGGTGTAGATGTTTTACCTCAGAACGTACTCTCCCTGCCTGAGATTCACATCCTGCCAGCGTCTCAATCTCCCTGCCTTGTGCAGCGTTATCTCACTCCACCCGTGGTGTTGGTTCCCCTTCCATCCATTATAAACACTTAGCCTTCCATTATCAACGTTATAATTTTCATCTGAATACGGTGGAGTTATACATAATTTTTATACTAAATAATTCTCCTATTTTCCCTTCCTGCCTATCCTAGATGGTGATTTTGCGTCCTAAAATTTTCGATTTCCTCCTCTTTCGGGCACTCCCGAGCAGAGCTGAGGACCAGGAATAATTATAAGAGAGGTCTATCCTGAGACCCGAAAAGGGTGATCCGGAGGGAGGAACCGGACACGATCCCCTAGGAGTTTCCAAAAAAAACAAATATAACATTTCTCCCTTTTATCCCCCTTCCTATGCAGCGGACTCACTTGACTATTTTGTTGGATCGACTCCTTTTTTCTTCTGATCAGCTCTGAATCCTCCTTTTTTCCTGATCCCAGTCTCCTGTAATGGTACTGTAGCTTAAGGTTGATGGCCACTTCTCCATCATCATCCCACTCACTTTGGAAACTTTCACTTTCACTTTTAATTTTTCTCTTCTGCACAACACAAGAAGCACCTCCGTCTGGACCTACGCTGACTGATTCTTTGTTCTCTGCTACCACTAGGCTAAGTCTCCCCTATATTTTTTCCTCGGTGACCGGCTGCTAATCCACTCTCTTCTATTGCCTTGAGTATCTGCACCGGGACTCCGCTTGTGGGTGAGATATTCTCTCCCGAACGGGATCAAAGAGCGCGGGCCTCTCCTACTTCTTCTAGGATCACCCGACTAGAGGTCGCCAGTATCAATTAGGCCTACCCCTCAAATTTTGGCACTGCCAACCGGTTTGTGACTTTCCCCTTCGCTGCTCACAGATTTTCAGCTATCGATGACCCTCGAATGCAACACCTAGCGAAAATTTGTGCGAACATTGCACGCATAGAATTATTCGCAACCATCGAAGGAGTAATCCTCTTTTAGAGTTAGCTTCCTCGGTCTTGCAGTGTGCTATCAACGGTCCTCTGGCAGCGCCCAAAGTAGGCATACACCCACGCTATTCCCAGGTTCCCCGTGAGAGCGTCTTATCTAATGTCTCTTCTTCTTCTTCCAGACTTTATTCATAACTTGATGTCTTTGGCGTGAAAAATCCTCACCGGTCTCCCCGCCAGATCGTCCAGCTCGTAGGCATTGTTCCCTACTGGGCGCACGACGCGACACCTTAGGTATTTGCGGGCGAACTTAGCATTGTAATTTTTGCTGAAGTTACTGAGGGTGAAATTGCGCCTGTAGACTTCCTGCCCCGGTTTGGCAAAGAACATGCGGGCCCGTTTGTTGTAGCGGTGGCTGCTGCGCTCAAATGCTTGGTGAAGGTGTTGTTTGATGTGCTCGCGAATGATCTGACGCTTGTCGGCGGGATCTGGAGCTTGCACCTCATGCTCCATCAAGAACTGCAGCTTCCTCGCCACTTTGTAACACTTCCCATTCAGGAACATCTGTTGCCCGAACACCGCAAAAAAAGACGTAACGCCAGTAGCTTCATGTATCGAGTCGCGGATGGATACTTCGATCTCCGGTAAGTACATATCCCAGTCTCGGTGATCCTTCTCTAGGTATATTCTTATCGCAGCCAATACCGTCCGGTTCACCCTCTCAGCTGCATTGCTTTGAGGCGAGTAGACTGCCGTTCGCAGATGTCTAACCCCGAAGGCGCTGACCATGTCCTGGAACGTTTTCGACAGGAACTGCTTCCCGTTGTCCAAGTGTATCACCTCGGGTACCCCCAATTTGTAAAATACTTCCTGCACCAGGAATTGCACTACATTCGCCGCGGTCGCTTCCCTCATGGCTTTCAGGAAGGTGAACTAGGAGAAGTGGTTCACAACGACGAAAATCCAGGCCTGTCCTTTTTTAGAGCGTAGATACTTTCCCAGAAAGTCAATGTAAAGCTTCTGGAATGGCCTCTCAGTGACCACCTCCTGTCCGATCTCTACCTGGCTGCGGTAATTCGGTGCCTTGGACTCCTTACATTCGGTGCAGCTCCGTATGTACTCACGTACTTGTAAGGTCATAGCTGGCCAGTAATAGTGTCTTTTCAGACGATGGAGCGTCTTCTTCATCCCACCATGCCCCGCTTTATGGTCTTCGTAGGCATTTGCGATGAGAGTGGCGGTCAAGCCCGCGGGAATCCACAATTTCCATATGGACCCCTCCGTTTGGTCGTCCACTTGTGCGAAGGACATCCGCTTGAAAATCAGACTTCCCTCCACTAGTAAGTCGGGCAACAACTCTTGATTACCTTTAATCTCCTCTCTCATCTCTTTATAGTCTTCCGATTCGAATTCGGTCGTCTGGAAACCGAAGATCTCAGATGGGTCCAAGTGCACTTCTTCAATGTAACGCGAGAGCATATCCGCCACGATGTTCTCGGCTCCCTTGCGATGTTCCATCTGGAAATCGAATCTCTGCAGACGCAGGGACAATCTTGCCAACCTCCCGCTCAGGTTTTTCAGAGACATTAGCCATTTCAAACTGGCATGATCAGTAATTACCGTGAACGGCATCAATTCCACGTAAGGCCTGAATTTTTCTCCCGCCAACACCGCAGCTAAACATTCCTTTTCGGTCACAGAATAGTTTAGTTGGTGCTTGTTCAACTTGGCGGAAAAGAAGGCCACCGGCCGCTCTGCCTTTCCGTCATCCAGCTGAAACAATACTGCTCCGACTCAATACTGGAGCCGTGGTGAGCGCCTGCTTCAGGGAATGTATGGCCGTTTCCGCTTCCATCGATAAGGTGAATTTCCCCCGCGGGTGCTTTTTCAAGGCATCGGTGAGCGGTACCGCGATGGAGGCATAATCCTTGATGAAACGCCTATACCATCCCGCCGTTCCTACGAAGCTCCGTGGTGCCTTCACTGAAGTGGGGTTCGGGATTCTTTGGATAGCCATCACTCTTTCGGGATCCATCTGCAGTGTGCAGCCTCCTATGATGAAACCTAAATATTTCAGTGATTTGAAACAGAATTTGGATTTTTGTAACCCAATTGTCAAATTCGCTCGTTTCAGACACTGGGCCACCAAACGGAGATATCGCATGTCCGTCTGGAAATCCGGGGCTATCACCAAGAGATCATCCAAATAAACGAAGACGTTGGATCTGAGCTGGGTCGTGATTACTTTATCCATCACCCGGCATAACTTCTGAGCCGCGTTGCACAGACCGAAGGGCATCATCACAAGCTGGTACAGCGGACGACCTGCTACGGTAAATGCGGTGTACTTTCGACTCTCTGGGTCCAGCTTTATCTGCCAGTACGCAAATTTGAGATCGACACTGGAAATGTAGTATGTCTGGTCGATTCAGGACAGAATGCCCTCGATGCTGGGAAGAGGATAAGCATCCTATACCGTGAGCTGATTTAACTTCCGCGCGTCCAGGCAGAAGCGGTTTTTGTTTGGCTTGCGCACCACCGTCGTACGATTGCTCCATGGACTATCGCTCTATCACTCCTAGTTCTAGCATCTTGTCCACCTCGGTCCAGACCACTTCCTGCATCGCTGGGGATTGAGGGTAGTATCGATCTACCCAAGTACATTGCCTGCTCAAGATGTGGGCATAGGTGGAATAAACCTCCTTACTTCTTCCATTGTACTCTACTGGAAGTTTTATCCTCCCAATTATGGGCTTATCTTCTCCCGAGGCTGTCTTCACCATGGAAACATAGTATTGAACTTCGGCTTCTAGATCAGCCAGGAGCTCCCGGCTGCCCTTTCCTAAGACACTTACGGATGCTCCCGTGTCCAGGAGTCCAACAATCCGATGTCCTCGGATCTGCACCTCGTCAAATGCTCTGGGATCGCGTCCTGTTCCTCGTCTAACGGCCTCGGCCACCTCCTTACGGGTCTGTCTCCTTTGCTTGAAGCGGGAACGTGCCTTTTGGAGTTTACGGCTGACTTCGCGTTTTCCTTCCAGCTGCCTATCGTTGAATATTCGATTTCGCACCTCAAGGTATCTCCTCATCCTCTCTTCGGCCGGTAAGAACTTTAAATTATTGCTTAAACTATTTATTTTATCTAAGTTTAATTCTCTTTTTGTGTTGCTCTTTACTTTCTTGCGGGCCTCTGAACCGAGCGCTGATCTCCCGCCTTCATCACGCTCGCTCGTGAGTTTCCCGAACAATTGGGACACGTTGGTGTGAACATGTCCGGCTTCCCGCAGCGGTAACAAAATATTCTCCGTTCCTTCGCCACGCAGTCCCGAAAACCATGGTCGACCTGGCCGCAGTTCCAGCAACTCAGTCGGGGTTTATTTGGTACTGGACGAAAAGCCGGCTTCTGTTCCCGTCTTCGAAAGTGGAAGTCCACCTCTAGGCACTCTTCCCTGAGTTACTCCAAGCTATGGACTCTGATCGCATAGACATATCGAGCGATCTCATCCTCGAGTCCCTTTTTCACCACTCTGACCATTTCTGACTCCGCTAGTGGTGTGGTGAGTCTAGCCGCCAGCCTGCACATCGCTCCTAAATAGTCCTCCACTGATTCGCCAGATTTTTAACGACGCTCGTGTAAAGCGCGTAGCCGCTCAAATTCGCCGCCCACTGCTCGAAGACGAGACAACAACTCATCCTTCAGGTCATCCCATACCTCCGGGGGTCGCTCCCGTACAAATTGCCAATACCATTCGGCAGCCTGTCCTTGGACGAGATTATGGAAATTGTCTAGGACTTCGTCCCATGATCGTCTATTTTGCCTCCGAAGGAACTCGACCCTGAAGACAAAATCCTCCACAGTCATTTTATTCGGGTCTCCGTCGAAGTGAATATCCCACTTGTCGACCCGTCCCCATCTAGTTTCTCTCCAATCCCATCGTCTATCCAGCGGTGGAGGTATGGTTGGTAGTCCTCTGTCTCCAGATGTCTCCGGACTATGCCTGTCCGCACCCGGATCGAGGTTTACTTCGGCTTTTCCTCGGCGCCAGTTCTGGCTCAGCCTCTCCCGCTTCTTTGGAGGCTGCTGTGGATTCTCCACAAACTGCTCAGTTGGTTTGGTGGCTTGGGTCCGGTCCTGGGCCTCTTGTTCGAGGAATTCTTGAGCTCGCTGACCATTCGCGTCCTGGATGTCCCGTCCGACCAGGCCTTTCCCTAATCCCAGGTCTTGGATTAATTCCACGCTCTGGCGCAGCGGCACCATCGCCTCCGTTATGGCTGACATTAATTCCACAAAACCCCGACGAATCTCCTCCTGCATCGTCTTGCTTAGGGTATCCGCCATGCCTCCTCTACAAGTTTCCCGAGCCTGCGCTATGGCGACGTTGACTCCCGATAGAATCTCGGAGGGCAGCGGTTGTAGATTCCCTGGTGGATTCCAGCTGTCACTCTCACCTCCCACCGCACCTTGAGCTTCCTCGTCTTGCATCCTTTCTTGGAGCTTGCCTGGTGGAGGAGTCCTGCGAGTCATTTTCAGCTTGGACCGCAAATTATAACTACTCATCAATATCTCCCTAACTCCTCGCACTATCCTATCTATTTAAACTATCTGTATATATTCTTTTTTTTTCTCGCCAGAACAACCTAATAAACGTCACGTACAACCCCTACACGCGGAACTTCAACACAAAATCTAAAATGCAACAAAAAACAGAAATAAGTAAAAGGGGGAAAGGAACCACAACACCGTAGGGAGACAACTCCACAACCGGTTTTCTACGTCTAACCCTATCCAACGTCTTGTCTTCGCGAGCACTGTTGACTCGTTCCATCTTCTAACGAAGATCGAGAGTCAAGGGCGCTCACTTCCCTACACTTGCCACTTCTTGCTACTCAACTGGAAGCTCTTCATGGAACGCGTGCAACGCGTGGTCGACTTATGTCTCCACGGGCCACTCAAAACTAAAAATCTCTTCGAGAAACTACTTCTCCCGATCCTCTTCCAGCGGT
This sequence comes from Drosophila algonquin, assembly GCA_035041765.1. Classification (NCBI taxonomy): domain Eukaryota; kingdom Metazoa; phylum Arthropoda; class Insecta; order Diptera; family Drosophilidae; genus Drosophila; species Drosophila algonquin. The sequence goes on along the minus strand of JAWNKY010002338.1, from coordinate 2,711 downwards.
AAGCAGGGAAAGCAACTATCACAAACATATCCGCACTCATCTTACAGTATTTCTTCACTGCAGGCTCCCTTTTCGCACACCAGGCATCGGAAAGCCTGAAAGCCTTCGACATTCGTCGGACTCACAGCTCTACTCTCTCACTTTGTGGTCGAGCCAGGACTGCGGCTCCACTCTCTATCTAGGATTGGCTGCCATTTATTGTTACGAACCTCTTAGTGGTGGGGCAAGGCCGGCTAGCCAGTCATCCCAGGGCTGGGTGTTTCGCAAGCCCTCCGTTCGCACAACAAACCAACAAATTGGACATCTCTGACTCAAAAAGGACAAACAAAGAAAATATATATACATATGTATATACAACACGGATTTTACTCGACACATGATCTACATAACTCACAAATAGACGTGGAGCTGTCGAGGTGTAGATGGAATACAATTAAATAAATATGGACATGGACTATAATAAATTAATATAAATTATAAGAGATGCTCTGCCGAACTCAAGTTTTTCGATTTGCTCCTCTTTTGGCCACTCCCGAGCTGAGCTGAGGACCAGGAATAATTATAGAGAGGGCTATCCTGGACCCGATAAGGGTGATCCGAGGGAGGAACCAGACACGATCCCCTAGGAGTTTCCAAGAAAAACAAATATAAAATGTATCCCTTTTATTCCCCCTTCCTATGGAGCGGACTCACTTGACTATTTTGTTGGATCGACTCCGACTTTCGAATGCAACAAATTTCAGTATTCACCGTCGGGAGATCGATCTTTCGCCGTTGGAACCTGTGAAGAGTGAGTCGAAATATAAAGTGAACGTCTTTGTGTTCGTAGTTATGACCTTCGTAGAGTTGAGCCTGACCCGAATAGAGTTCTTACGGATTCCAACTAAAATTTAAGAAAAGATAAGAAACTGAAACTAGGGAGCCCTGAGCCGGTCACGGTTATTACGTTTACTATGATGAAAAGGGAATTTTACGAGTTAGAATGATTCCTAGGATTTAAAGAATTACTAGGATTACTACGATTATTAGGTTTACGTTGATAAAGAAAGAATTCCCCGACTTATAATGATTCCTAGGATTTAAAGAATTACTTTGATTACTACGATTATTAGGCTTGCTATGGTTTAAAAGAATTCTGCGAATAATGAAAAAAGAGTGGATTATTATGATTAATAAAAAATGTCCAGGATTAATTAGGTTAACTATGATTAAAAGGAGTTCTACGATTAAGAATTATCCGGTGTTTTAGAGAATTACTAGGACTACCACGATTATTAGGCTTACTCCGTTTAAAATATTCCTAAGAAAAAGAAAAGATTTACTATGATTTAAGAGATTGGCTGAATTACTATAAATACTAGGTTTACAAGGAAAAAATAGGCTTATTATGATTACTCGATATTGTTAACCCCAAAAGTTATCTTTATATTTTTTTTATTTATTTATTTATTTCATCCTAGCGCGACAAGAATTTTATACTTATAAATTAGGGCGCTAGTCACAACAAGTGTAATATTAACTTTTGACATTTAAATTGCTAACATTAAGAAGTGATTACAATTACAATTACATACATTCGAACTTTATACTAACATTTTAATAATATAATATTTAGTTTAGTTTTAATTTAGTTTCTAGGAATTTCACTCTTACTCTCCATTCAACCCCTCCCCACTATCACAAATTCAAATTATGTAGTGCGTAGATGATTCTCCAGTGCGATTTTGAAGTGCACTCCCCCACTGATTGCCTTGTTGGCGTTGATAACCATACTCGAATTATCCCAGTTTCGATATTTCATTTCATTTCATTACTAGGTTAATACCACATTACCTATTGAATATTCCTACTATTAAATGTATCATTACTATAAGCCTCATCCCGTATATATATACATGTATATTTTCTTCGACAAAATTTAGAATTAGTCACGATTTAACCGTTTAGTTTTCAGCTATTTTGGCTAAAAATGAATAATGGAAGGTAGGCACCGTTAACTGAAACTGAACCGAAATACATTATAATGAAATTAATATCTATTGGTACATTGTGGGTTTTTGATATGAACTAAGTCGTCGCGTAGACGTAAAATCGGATTCAATGCCACCGTTCCCGTAACTGCAGAACCTAAGGGAGCACTTGAACATACTTGGTTCAAAGACGTGCTCATTGGTAGGGTAGGGTACATCCAAAAGCCACACATTATCTGTGGATGTCGATCTCCCTTTCTCCCCTCACTCTTCATTTCATTTCTTCTCTTCTCCTTTTTTTCTCTACCTCTTTCCTTTAATTTTCCCTATCGATCGTCTATATATACCGGATTAAGTTCTTGTCTCAGCACGCTAACTTCTTGAGGTATTATTGGTAATCGAGAGCAACGGAGAGGAAATCGATTTGTGTGGGCAAGAACACCACCCCCAAAGCCGACGAGCCTGAGCCGGAAAATTAATAGCGTGCCCGCCAGCACAGATCGAACCTCCGCCGACAACACTGACTCCGTTGCACGTTACATCACATTCTGCAGCATTAATATCGTAGTGCGTATAGTCAGCGATGACCCTAGCTACGACCGCCGTGAATGAGGAACTGTAGCTGCCATACTGAGACAGCATGACGATTTCCACAGCCTTATTCGAACTAAGAGACTATTCTCCAATGCCAGATATCGAGACTGGGAAGTACCGATGTTTTAGCTGCAAATGACCAGCCAA